>JAOBYE010581855.1:0-12465 GCA_025403585.1 Parazoanthus swiftii
CCCCCCCCCCCCCCCCCCCCCCCCCCCCCCCCCCCCCCCAACGAAACCCCCACGGGCCGAAAAGATCCGCCTGAAAAAATAATTCGGCTCAAAAAATGTCAACTTATGTAAAGAGAACTGATATAATTGTTCTTCCTCCACTTGTCACTTAATATAGTTTTAAGTTGAATTAAGTACAAATGGACTGGCAGTTTATTTTTAACTTAACTGCTTTCTGTGTATGTTCGCAGAGCTCTGTTGTGGGATTTTTATACTAAACATACATAATTGATATATTCATGCTTAGTGTTTCTAAGTACTACATTATATGTTTTTAAAAGATCAAGCAGTGGTGTTGATATATTCATGCTTAGTTCTCTCAAATTTACCCGAGGGAAAGTTCCCCGAAGCCTTTTAGAAGTCTGGCAACATGCCTTTCCCCCTTCCCACCAAAAATCCTCTGACTGGTTACCCACTGGGGACTTAACTGTCAGACGTCAAAGACAACAAATATGTAGATTTTACCATTTTATTTTTCTACTCGAACTGTAACTCAACAAATGACCCGCATTTCCTTCATAAATTATCGTGAATTACTCTATGTACAGTCCTGACCGTGTCCTTATGAAAATATATTTTTACAAAATTCTGTACAAATGCAAATTTTACAACAGATGATGTTTCAGACACCTAGATACAAAAGCTATTTTACAAATTGAAATAACATATTTACAGTTTTATGGATTAGCACATAAATATATATAACCTTGCACCACTTCTAGAACCCAGTGGCCTTCATATAGTATATAACATAATTATATATATTATCCTCTTCACCCCAACGCCATCAATACTCCAGGTTCATTAATAACTTACCCCACCCTTTCATTCCCCGTTTATCAAAAATCTTAATAATTAAAACACAATAGGCTTTTTGCATCACGTGAATAACCTAACTGCACCGCACCGCATGCCATTCAGTGTTGGTGCGACAACAGAGCATATTAAATTATCCTCCAGAAAAAGCACAACTTTAAAAATTTTTTCTTATGTTTTCTAGATTAGAGCTGAATCCATGGATCTGCATTTATGCACCATCAAGTATGAGGCCAGTCACATGATGCACAGGGCGTAATTTATATTTTGCCCCAAGTTAATATACGTCAAGTAACATTCAGCAGAAAAATGCAATGGCTGCCTATTTAATAACACATGCTGTATCTTAGTTCATGTGCGAGAAGGTAGCAGCTTTTCCAACACTTGTCACGGCAAAGGAAATTGTTGTGATGTATGGATCAAAGAATTAAACAACTTTTAACTCTTGACGAGAAAGAAACCAAGGAGTTGAAGCTAACAACTCTAAATTAACAATAATAAAATTTGCTGTCATTCCGTGTAGTCAAGCTAGCATTTCTTTAAAAAAGGAAGCCATGGCGTTGATCTGTTATACTTTGTAACGCAAGCATCACCCCACACAATCAATCTTCAGGTTCCAGCTGCACAAAAGCTGTTCGTCAGACCTTAAACATTAAGAAATCCTTTGCAACAACGTCAGATGTAAAAGCAACACGAGTTGTAAAGTTTCATGGAACTGGCCCCTGATATACATGTTCCCCCAGGCAGTAACTCCGAAAATAATGAAAGTAGGATGGGGGGAGGGGTCGTCAAAAAGTTGAGCTCAACCCTAAATTTAAAAAAAATACCAAATTTTCAGCCATAAATGACTTGGTATCCTAACCAATTACTTTTGCCTTGTGTTGTGAGTTGATTAGCACAGCTTTGCAATTCTACAATTTACGTTTTATACATATTTTTACAGATTACTTTTATCACATTTTTTGGTTTATTTAAAAAACCGAAAATCGACTTCTATTTCCTTACAATTATTAAAACCAACAAAAAATACTAAACTGCAATCTAAAATGATAGCCCCCAAAAGGGCATAACAAAATGTAGGAGTTTCTTCCCTGGGGGGTACATGTACATGCTTTTTGTTTGCCCAAGTTCATATACAAAATAATGTATACTTCTGTCAGATCATCCAACTTGCTTTACTATTATAATACACTTCAATTCGAAGTAATTCTGTATTCTCATACTTGTCATCCATATAAATTGAATACATGCACTGTCGAAGTTCCTTCTTTTAAAAAAGTCAACACATATATACATGTACCGTATGTGCTGTAATGAGCTGAGAACACCTGGGTGTGCAACTGTGAACCTCACGGCAACTCCAGGAACTTGCTTTCTTTTTGTTTGCCTTTCTAATTGACTTAATATACACAATCTTAACTATCATCCAAAAAAAAAACATTCACTTACAGGTACCTTGTATTTTGCAACTAATACAGTAAAAATTAGGAAATGTCTGATACCTTTAGAAACAAAAAGAGTTTCTGTTTCTGCCTGGTCACACTAAGTACTTAGCTCTATGGTGATCTGGCTAAACAACACACCCTCTTTGGAAAAACAAGCTTTGACTCTAGATTGGAGTTCCACAGTAGTATGTACAGTAATGTATGTCACGCGACCGGAAGTAGCACTCGGTCACTCTTTAACAGCACCAAAATCTTAAATATTCAGGACATACAGTATATTAATATCGGTCCATTACTTATGGCATTAAAAACACATTCAAGCAAAACAAATTGCAACACTACATGTATACAAGACAGTATAGTTTGCTTGTTTCTATAAAATTGTGTTCACACACTGACTGCTGTCAGTAGTATCTGCAATATTGAGCAAATGCCAATGTACAAGGCATGCAACAATAATTATTGCTACATGTAATTCATCACATTTAAACTGCTCTAAAGCTGAAAAATAATTAATGGCAAAGACAATTTAAAACCAAAATGTTTGGCTGTACTGTAGAGGTTTGATGAGGTCTGAACGCAAAACCATTATTTCCACATTTAAATACTTTGCAATCATTATGCCAAAAAAGCGCAGAGACCGAGACGATACTTGAAATCAAGAGGCACAAGGCAAAACTTCAAAAGCTGGAAGGTCAGAGACAATAACATCTTAACCTTGAAAATTGGTTTCAGGTGCCTGCTTTGAAAACATTTAGCAACATGATGGGTTTGCCTAAATATTGCCAAATGAAGATTTGATAATTTTTTATTACAATTCTTCACACATTTTCTATAAATAGGTTGGGAGAATTAATTTAGTTTGCATATCATCCAAAAAAATTTTAATTTGGATGATTAGTTCCTTTATTCTCACATTTACATTCAAATCCTTTTATACTGGTATACTGTTTGATTTCAATTTTCTGACAAATTCTGCCAAAAGCACAATCTCAAAGGGTTTGACCAAAGTTCTGAGATCTTGAACAATGACTTAATAAGTACATTTTGTACATACTGCATGTAGTACATGTGGTTGACTTGTTATCCAATATAATTGGCAGTTCTGATACAACACATAACCTGCCAGGCGAAAAATGAGACTGAACCACCAGTCGTCACCACATTCATCACCATCATCATATCACCATGACCACCACCACCACCACCATCATCATCATCATCACCACCACCACCACCACCATCATCTCTTCTCACACACTGAGATGAATCTCTTCTAGACAGTTGTCCCGTGCTGTGGCCTTTAGTACTGAGTCGACAAACTGGCTTGTGTGGCCAGCTACTCTCTGGTTACCTATACAGAAATGTACACAACCAAGTGAGTTATAATGTCACACAGGTGTATGACATCAGAAAAAGTCCATCACAAGGCACTTTTTTCTGGGAAATTAAAATTGGGAGAAAGGTCAAAGAAAAATGCTTTTAACTACAGTCACTCGGAAGTTTCCATAACACATACTGTACAGTAAAAAAGTCCCTTAATAAATACTAGGATTAGCAACAATAGTTATTTGAGGTCTACCTTAATTATAATAATTACTTCAATCATTAGATAGGTGTAAGTTTGCAGTTTGAGTCCAAGTGGGTGTGCACACTGTTAACTAAAAGTCAACATTCAACCCCCTTCACCTTAAACACTATGCTACAATAATTTAACAATGTACATGAAAAATACTCCGTTTCAAAACTAAAAAGTAACATAATGCTTTTGGACAAAAAAGGAAAACATTTAGCTTTCTGATTTTCCTTGGGAAATCCTTTCTTATTGCCATTGCAACCAATTCTTAAATGTCATAAAATTGAAGATGGTGGAGAATTCAAGATGACAGTCTTGTGATGTCATTAATTGGGCACCATAACTAAACTCACATTACTAACAAGTACTTTATGGACAACTGCAAATAAATAAAAAAATGCCAGTTTTGATAGTGTTAGCATTTACATACATGTATGCTAAGAAAGTTTGAGATGGGCAATGAATCACCCGCTTCCTCAATCCTGGTATATTTAAAATATAAAAGCCCGGCAGTAAAGGTAAAGTTAAAGATTTGGGTTCTTAAAGGAAGTTAAGACTAATAAAAAACCATGCACTACCTGAAAACAAAGCAGTGGATTGACTCACCAAGAACAGACTTGATAAGTAAGTCCAGCTTGTTACAAAGGCTTCCTTCAGGTTTGTGTTGTGTTGCTGCCACAATCTCCTCCTTCATCTGCTCCATGACTTTGGTGAGCCGTTCTGTAGATGATGACCAGACAAACATTTACTAAACAGTTGTCAATGAGCCTCTTGCCTCACAGCTGCTGAGACCTAAATTCAACTGCAATTTGCCCTGTTTGCTGGTTTTTCTAATTTTTTCTAACCTTTCTCACCTCTTCCTCTCCAAGATGACAGATGATTACATAATATGTACATTTATACTTACGTTGTTCAAGTTCAAGTCCATGAAGCTTAAGCTTGTTAGCTTCATATTGAGCTTTCTTCTTCAGACGACAAGCCCTAGAAAAGTTGAAACATACTTCTGTTTCACTTACACTGTTAACTTAACTCTGCCCCTCTACTACATGCCCCTTTAGAGTCTCCTTCCATTAATTTGGTATGTATACCTTTCCCCCTCTCAACAACGTACAGCAAAGAAAATTAAATATGATTCTGATTGCCCTTCGAAGAGTTCAGTTGAGAGTAAGTCAGATCTCAAGTTTGTAACCTGACGAACTTGTACCAGGTTGATGATTGATACTGTAATCTACTGTAGCTTTGATCAAAAAATGAAAACTTTGAGCCATTTAAGCTTCCACATACTGTTTCTTGTAAATATTGAAACTGGATCAACATGTATCCCACTTCTCAAATTAATTTTTTTTCTGGGAATCACTAATACAGTGTACCATAACATCTACCCCCAGGGGCTGTAACATGGTTGATCACATATCATGTTACCTGGTTTCAGCTGGGGAGAAAGAAGGTCACCCTAGCTTCAACCCCTGACCAGCCTGGGGTTTGAACCCAGGGCCCTCTGGCTGGCCGTTACATGAGATCTTATCAACTGTGTTCAACCTTGTTCATGAATGAGTAAATAAAGCTGTTTTTTAGGTAGGTTGGGCTACATTTACAATTTTAAATGAAAAAGATTTCTCAAACTTTACTTCTAGTAGTTAATAAGGGTTGTGTATTTTTGTTTGAGTGTATCATGATAAATCTGATTGCAGAAAGATCTTCATTGCGACAAAATTGTAACACAATCCTTTTGTCAACAACAGTTTTCAAACACCCTTAATTCTGTTGAATTTGGATTATTTAAAGATCTGAATCAACTTTCGATTAGAATTTAGTACTGAATAATGTCTAGACTGTACACTCATCTGACAGCTGGATAACTTTATGAGTATTTGGGTTTTAAAGGGACATGCATATCAAAGATTTTAAAATCACCCATTGCTGTAGGCATGACTCAAAAAATGTAGCTTTTAAGGTTGTGTGTTCGAGGAACCTGACTGTAATATTACATGTACATTTACAAATCACAAAATATGTTTAACAATATGGCGGACTAAATTTGGTAAACAAGTTACATGTAAACAACATCGCGGTTATAAATAGAATGGATTCGACCGCAAAATCTGTTTTGCGAGAATTACACTTTAATAGTTAAAAAACAACATTCAGCATTGTTCGACTAGTATTAAAGGACATAAAAGCCATGTGCATGAAAACAAGGTAATTTTGTGAAACTCAATACAGGCCTTATATTTTCAGACGTCTTTGTTTGCGAAGGCCTCGAATGGTTTTTAGAATAGTTACAGATCCATTTTTTTCTTTTCATCCATGGAAAATGAAACAACGGAATTTTTTTGCCGTGAACAATATCACAAAAACACGTCGAATTTCCACCTGCAAAGTCACAAGGGACGTTCTTGCGTTGCCGAGACAAAAGACTAAAAGACAAAGACTTGTTTATCATGAACCTATTTTTCTAATGAGTCCTAATCGAGTTTCGTTTTAGCGACAAAAACACAGGACATACTTCAGTTTGGTTTCGAAAGTACAATACAAGTTGCCCACAAAATATCAAATTCTTCAAAAATATACTCTTCAAAACCTAACAATTCAATTTGTGCAAGTAAAGAACAGTAAAACACTGCAAGAAATTACTACTTTTGAACTTTATTTGCAAAAAGTTACTTCTTTGTACAATTTCGTAAAATGCGAGAAAAAGGAAATAAAATTAACAGGAACTGAGAAAGATAGCAATTGCTGGATGTTTTTTCAACCACTGCTTATGGTGCTGTAAGAATTTGGGTAAGTAAAACAAAATTAGGGTAATAACTGAATTTAAAGTGTTGACATCCAAGCAAGTTTTGTCGTCTCCGGCACAGCTGTGAATATTGAGAGGCGGAGGCCAGACGGCCTGATAACACATCTTACCTTTGTTGTCATACTTCAACAGCAAATAGGGTCGAAATATTTATTACTGAGTCATACAAGAAAAGCTGTCACGATGAGTAAGCAATTTCTGTGTACATCACGTAGCAATATTCCATGGCTACTCAATTTATGCAGTCATATAGCTACAGACTGTTGTTTTATTTATATCGGTATCCCATGCATCTGAAGGTAATATATAACTGAAAACGCGAGTATTTTCAATCAGAAATATGCCAGTTTCAAACCTAACCGTAAAGAGAATATACTAGAAGTGGATGCTCACACATTACATCACGTACTTCACATAGAATAAGCCCTGAAACTGACCTTTCATAAATCACAGTGACACATCTGCACATTTACACAATCATCGCAATGCCAACGACAATTTTTTATTTATGTTTGTCGAGAACCAAGATTAGTGTTTGGAAAAAATGCACCATTACCCAATAAAATCAAGAACCATAGAATTACACCAACCTTGAAGCCAGTTTATTCTTTTCTTTCCTTGACTTGTTCCTGGCGTTAACGGGAAGTTGGTGTATCGGTTTCAAATCGCCGATAACCCGATTCAGCCGCTCTAGCTCTCGACCGATGTCCAAAAGTCGGCGGGGATTTGGTATAAGATCTTCACACTCACCCCTTCTACCCTTTCGGTTTCTATTCACCACAAAATCTTCGTGTTCCTCGTTTTCATTGTCATCCTCGAAATCTTCCTCATCACTGTCCATTTCCTCATCGTCCGATTCCTCAGGATCCACTGTGATTTTCCTGTTTGACGGAACGAGGTAGCCTTCGCCGACAGTACCCTTCTCTTCCTCGGGCTGGCCGTGGAGTTGAGCAAGAGGAGAGAACGAGTTAAAGACTCGAGACTTTACCTCAGGAGAAACAAGCTGAGGAATGGCGCTCGGGTAGTTTCCATTAAGTTTTCTTTCCTGTGGAAGATTTATCACGGCTTTTTCAGTTTTTTCCAACACTGTTTTTCCCGAGCGCGCGCCCTCCATCGGGGTATGTACCACTTCAGTTGCAATGCCAGTATAATGATTATTGGATGGCGAACGCTCGGGCGCCTTTTCAACCGCTTCTTCTTTCACTACAACACGGCCAAAGCGCTCCCCAAACTCGATCGTTTCGTTGTCCTCTCCTCCTTTCACATTCTCGCAAGTCCGATTAACTTGCGGTCGATACACGTCCACGGATACTTTCGGTTCAAACAGCCTTCTAGGGGGTATTTTTGTCACAACACTGGAAGTCGGTTCTCCGTCTGTACGTGTTGCTACTCGATGTAAACGCTCCATTTCGGGGTTTATAAGCGGTGACAAAGGCCTTTCGCCATTTAATTCAGCAAGAGTTGGTCCATTTGACTTGCATTCGCCAGTTCCTACATCGGATTTAAAAAATTCTTGGTCCATTTCCCAGTCGAACGGAGAATTAAGGGACTGAAAACTTTCATCGAATCCTTCGTCGCTGTCCCCAAGCAAATCCAAATCTCCTCCAAACAGACCTGACTTTTCCACATCGCTGAATTCATCACTCCTTGTGAAGTAACAATTAGAAAAGGACTCTTCAAAAGAGTTCTCCACTTCCAATGGAAGCTGTGGATAAAACATGACAATATACTTCGAGTTAACACTAATCAAAATGGTGGCCAGCTAGAAGGCAGAAAACTTATATAGTATACACGGAAAGACAACATTCCACTTCTTCCTGGCTAAAAAATGTTAACTCAGCTGTGAAAACACGTACTGAAGAAAATTCGGTTTCTTCCTGCATGAAAGACGATAGTCAATCGCAGGAAAATTGCTTTTAAAACGGTAAAGATTCCAAGATACCAGCTTCTTGAAACACACTTCTTCTCTGTCCAAAATTTCGTTTTGTTATTGTTTTCACTCCGGTCCGCGGGAGAGATCAAATCACGAGACTTTTGTTGTCATGGTAAATGGGAATTCGGCCAATCAAATTGTTAACCTTGACCAAAGTCCCGCCTTCGTATTTTGTGATGAGGTTTAGCATTCAACTCACCATGAGCGCCAAAAATCTTCCGAGAATTTGCACGAAAACGGGTTCAAATCACGCTCTTTTAAAATGGGTTTACACCAGTGAAAGTCTCTTCAGAATTCTGAATCGAATCCATGTCACGAGCACAAGCAGAAAAATGATTTGAACCGCGAATCAATCGGGTATTGACCGTGTTTATGTATGTGAACTGGTTACATTGTCGTCACCAGCTAAATATAACGCGTCATTGCGGGATTGTTATGCAATCCATTATGGCCGATATGTTGACTTCCGTGGGAGCTGAAGTTCGGTCACGTCCGATCTCGCTCCCTGACATGACATCACAAAACCGCCTTCAACCGGCTTCCGCAGGGAACTCCAATACAGCAAATCATTTCCTTATTAAGGGCTTTGTCGAGCATTTCTTTTTTACCGTTTTTTTATCGTTATTATTTAAAAAGGTGATCGTTAAGGGTCCACCAATACCGAAAATAGCAAACTTTAGACTGGTACAAACATTCTGTATGTGTAAGAGCCTAAAGAGGTCGAAGGGAAAGAGTTTTGACACAATATAATGAGACCTCAGCGGTCACGAGAAGATAGTACATAAAATATTTAATATAATCAGCTCAAGTCTAATTTATGGATCAATCAGTTCCTACAAAAAAAGTGACAATTCTTTGCAAAACAAAGTTCAAATAAGATTATTTTAACATTATATAGAATAAAATTGAAGCAGACCCATTGTCACAGTGTGAATGTAAAATAGATGGTGTCCCCATAATTGAACTTTGGTGAAAATATCCCATATTTCAGTGGGCTTTTTTATATAAAAGCATACAGTATTACGTGTACTATAACCAATAGACTAGCCCACGAGGAAGGCACTCTGTGCCTCAAATACAAATAAATGCATAGCCTGCCTGCAACACCCCCCAATTCAGGGAGGGACCAGGAGGGTCCATGCAATGCCTCCCCCAGTTTTCTCCCCAGCAAATGTGTTAAGTTCAGTAAATTGCCCCTAGCTGAAAATATTTTACTAGTTTTGGTCATTCTGATTTTTTTTTCAAATGGCATTTAAACCCAGGAAATATCAGTTTTTAGACAAATTTACTTTCAAAATTTACCAGGGGAGCATGCCCCTGGTCCCCCCCCCCCTAGAAGGCTCAGGACTACCATCGGTATTTACAACAAAAATGAATAGGAAAACAAGAAACATTTACTTTTTCTTGTTCAGTAAATAATTATCTCTTGAACATTTATAATTACTCTTAAGTATTATTTTGTTGTGGACTAGGAAAAAATGTGAAAAGCATCGCAAAAAGCCTGTTATATAGATCTGCAAAACGTCTACACTTCAGTAGTTACAACAGTGACAATAAAATGTCACAGCTATTGCTCCTTAATCAAAATTTGTTTCTTCTTAGTTTGTTTGTTAACATGAGATTTTTCACACACTATAAAAATATTGAAGAAAGAAAATGAAGGAAAATGAAAGAAAAATAGATCATTATACTGTACTTACAGGATTGTTTTTCCTATCATGTTTACAGAAAGAGAAACTGGGGGAGGAGAAACAATTTTTTTTTAAGTATTATAATCATGCTAAAGGGGTTGAGTAACCAAACGAGATTTCGAGACTGAATAGAAAATGAACACATGCCTGTAGATACTCTACTGTGAAAAAAGGTAATTAAAAGCTACACCATCGTAGATAATTTATGTTTTATGGAACTCTTTTGTTTAGGCAATGGCAATTTATTATCATCATTTCCGAATTTTGCAGCTCTCTTCAAGCTCCAAGGGGGGTCAAATATGACCAGCCCTCCCTTTCCATGTTAATGATTCATGGACAGGTATAGCTACGGATTTCTAGCTGATCTTTCCAGTTTCTGCCCTCCCATGTACCTGAAATAAATACTGCGTCCTTTACGTTAACCTTTCCAGATATAAAACATAGTTTCATGATTTACCGGCCCCTGGTTTTGTTACTACATTAATACTTACAAAAAGCTTGGAAAAATGACCCTTACTGTACTTGTACTTGCCTAACTTACTAAATAACTAAAGGAACCTGTTTCCGAGGCTTCCTGAATTGTTCGTCCTTGTCGTTTCAATATCCGACTTCTTCTATGACGGCCATGTCAATATTATAACTTTGAATCATTCCATAAACGCATTAAGCCGAAATGTGCAGACATGTTGCTCCATTTAGAAAAACGCGTGTAGCAGCGCAATCCAACTATTATCTTTTACGGTAAAATCTATATCAGCTGCGAAATTTGACTGAATAATGAAACTTCGTTTAAGCTGCGATGGAAGGTCCCATTGAGTCCGCTTAGCCTGTCCCCTCCCTGCTGGGTACAGAAACTGAACCAGGAAATACAGAACACAATCAGAAGTTACTTTAAAAATAAACTTAACTCTGAAATAAACTTGAGCTTTTTTTATAAAAATCAAAAGAGGTTTAAATATTTTGTTAAAAACTGAATTTGTCAGTGTGTTACATGACAAATGTACTACCGTGTACCCCTCCCCAGAAACCCGGCTTGTCGACTTCGGCAATCAAATTTATAAATCACTCACATCAAACAATATGTCGCCATGTTAGTACGGCGAACTAGTTTTTATTTCCGTAATTTACTGCTCTTGACGATCGCCTTCATTGTATTTATTCCAAGTATTGTTGGTAATTGCACTAGCAACGAAGACTGTAAAATTGGTATTTGCAGTGGGGGGAGTTGCGTGTGTCGGCAAGGATTCTGGGGGAGTGATTGTAAATTCTGTCGACTTCGGTGAGTTGACATTATTTCAGGCCTTTTATGTACACATCTTCCGGAAACTTGCATGGTGCTTTTGCGTGCTTTGATAACTAATTCCCCCTTCTTGATGTTTGATCCTCAAATGCTTGGGATGGAGCTAAAAGCTTGTGGACTTTTTAAACGGACGAACGTTGACAGCTAAATTGCGAGATAATTCATAATAGTCTATTGTTCAGACCAAATCAAAACATAAACCTTGATGTTGAGATTGTTGTTTATTGTGGCACCAAAAAATCGAAATGAGCTTTCACAACAAACAAGGAAGAAGTAGTTTATATTTTCATGAACGTTAATTAAGATACAATCTCGTGTACATACAGTACATGTATGATGTAAGCTTTAACTAAACCTGAAACATTTACTATTAATACTTTCATGTACAGGTATTTTATAATAATTAATATATTTTTTTGACTATTTTATTTGTGCAGGGATTTTATGATAAGATGAAAGCCCACCTTACTGTATATCTCCAAATTTTTATATTAATAGTTATTTTGAGAATGCATAGGTGCCAAGTGACCTGCATCTGACATGCTCAGATCTTCAGTTGAACATCATGACTGCTGGCTGATCCACTAGAACACAGTTGTAAAAAACCTGCAATTACTTATAGATTCTATATTTCCCACCAAACCTGTCAAATTGGATTACTTCATGTTGCCCAATTCTGTTTTTGAATAAATTTCAGAGAATAGATGTGAGCTTTGATGTGTTATTACTGAACATTAGTTGCCATAACCATAGTAGTACTGCTTGTACATGCAGGAATGTAAATTTAATGTCTGAGGCACATTTGCTGCAGTCTTGCCATTTTATTTATATCACTACATACATGTGTAATAATTTATGGTGCACTTGT
>JAOBYE010581966.1:0-12465 GCA_025403585.1 Parazoanthus swiftii
TTATCATTATCATTATCATTATCATTATCATTATCATTATCATTATCATTATCATTATCATTATCATTATCACTATCGTGATCATCATCACTATCGTTATCGTTATTATTATTTTTATTATTATTATTATTATCATTATTTCAGTTGGACTTGTAGTTTTTAACGTGTCTATTGCTTTTTACCAAAAACACTATTCAGTGTCGAGATACAGGAGTGTTTGGATTGACTTATCTTATCGTCGATGAAATCACATGGCATGACCAATCATTCTTCATGCTCTTGAAAGGTAAAATACTCCTTCCTGTTACTTACCCTTGGACCGATTAAAGGATTAGAAATTTCAAAGACATTTTGCCACTTGGAATTTGGTGTCAATGAGACCAAAGGTTAATCAGAGCGCGTGCCGTTCCGGAAATCCACAAACAAAATTGAGAACTTGTAGGTTTCTTGTTAAAATATAGAAAACTTTTGAATTGTTTAAATGCTTTTTTTGTCCAACCGAACAAATAATGCGAACACTTTGAAACATTAAGACTGAAGAATGAGCAAGTAGTAGAAACTATTAAGTGATTAACGGCGATGATTCAAAAAATAGAACGAGAACAACTATCTTAGTCCTTAACTGCGCTGAAATTTTCTGGAATCATTACACTCCGCATCCGACAAACACTATGCGAATGGGCACATGGCATTCCCACGGGTATACATTCCTCTCCTTTGATCTCCAGGGAGTAGCAAGAGGTAACAATAAATAAGATTTCAAATTTTGAATTTACATGTACTGTCCGCCGGTGAAGATCCCGGAGGCATTTCAAAAACTGACTGAAGGGCGATATGTAGAGGAGCAAATAACCCGCAGCTCACATGAGGCGGACCATTGGTACAACTACAATACAAAAATACAGTGCAATCACTTTATTTAAAGTGGATCAATACATTAACCTAGTGTACAAGTACTCTACTGTAAAACTGCGTTCGAAATAAGAGTAAAAATATCAAAACGTAGGGCAAAATAGTACACCTACATAAGTCACAAAGTACTCATATTGATGGTTCGCTCCTTTCTTTGTTCAGGTTCAACTGGAATCTTCGATAAACCAGTTGGCACACTTAATTATTAGTTACCACTCCCTCCTCCCTACCCCCGCCACAACATGCAATGTTGTTTGCATAAAAAAGATTCAATGAGGGAGTAAATCCGTGGTGTACGTTGACACCAACTATTCCAACTCATTTTGTCCAAGTTTGTGGGTTCACCAATGACGGTTTTGCATTTTTTTAGCATTTTTAAATTAGATAGTATTTGAAAATACTATATTAGCGAAATGAAAACAACCAAATTGTCAAATGTATTGAAACGAACCAAAAGGTATTTATTTATGGTCGAGTTTATACAATTTATGAAAAACAACATGGAATTGGTCAGTACGGTTTCAATGGAAAAGAAATTACAGAGTATGCACCAAACTTATACCAGCAGATCGATGGATAAAAAATTATTCAGTTAGTCTCAATATTCTTTCTAACATGACGTTCCTCCGCAAGCCAACATACAATAAGTAGGCAAACAATGAGTTTCTCTACTTTTAGTGAACATTCTCTACTACATACATCATACAATAAGTTTTTTTATTTTCTGCTGTTGGTTTATGCATCTTCTGAAGCCTTCAAAATGGCCGCCACTTTCATTCTGGCCGCGTGAGGTCAAAGCAAGTGGAGTCTGGCAGCAAGATAAAGTCACACGCATGCGCAGCTATGGTTCACGCCTTGGGCAAACCGCGGAAAAGAGGTGACGCCATTTATAGGAACAGTTTCACATACATAGTAAGCCGCAGTCGGGACTTAAGTAAGTCATGAGCGTGGATTTCGTGCCATTTATACGAACAGTACCCGCCTGGACGGCCCATGTTTCACCTGACCTTTACAATTTGAAGAAGAAAATTCGGCTTTCTTGACACGTGGCGCATACAGCAGATACTATTAATATTCTACCTGTGGGTCGCAAAACGTATTCGTGATTACTCAGTGTAAAAACCTTTAAGAAGTATAACAGGAACACGTTTGTTCAAACATCTCCCGCATTAGTTCAGTTGAAGAGTATGTTTATGGTTTTATTTTTCTCTGCGACCTTGCTCAGGTTTTTTGCAAATGTGAGTAGATAAGAAAACACAGTGCAAAGAGATTACGTAAAGAAACATAAACTAAAGCTTTTTCTAAATGTTGCCGCAATATATCTGTCACCGTCCTTTTTAGGTCTTGTGAAAGAATGACGTGTTCGAAAGTGCACTCAAATGGGTTTTCCTGTATCGAACGACAGCTTTGCCATATATGGCTTCTACTCGAGCACATATCTAAAGTAAGAGTTACACGAAAATACAAAAAGAGTTGCCTTTTCTTATCAACACGGAAATTTGAAATGACAGAAATCGGCTACAGATTAAAATTCTTCAATCGGCTTATCAATAAATTCTCGAAAAGACTTGATTCTGAAAAATAGTGAACAGTCTCAAAACTAAAAGTGCAAAAGTGTACCGCGGCACTCTAACACTGATTCAAAGCAAAATTTACTAATTTTGTAAATTTAAGTTAATATGCTAAAACGTTGTTCAATACAGTGACAAAATAGTTTATTAAACAGTGTTAACACTATTTTAAACGTGTTCAAAAAAAATTGAGTGGTACGATTTTGACAAGCAAATACCAAAGTAATAAAATTGCAAATCTCGATTTGGGGTTTCGGGACTTGCCTCTGCACACTTTTGCATGCAGTTTTAGAACATAGTTTGTGATTATTAAGCTGATTAATTAACAGATGGTTTATTTAAACCAAGCCTATATGCCGATTGTAGTTACACCCCGATCTTTTTCTAGATGATGTATCATTCTTTGTAGTACTCATCAATCACATAACTCCTCCTTTATAGAAGCCAGAAAACAAAGTGATTAATTGAATACATAAATTCACTTGAGAAATATCCTTTGTTTCTAAAACGCGAAACCATTCAACAGTCACATAAAGGGTATTTTTAAACTTTTTTAAACATCGCAATTACCTTTGTCCATATAGTAAAGCGAAACTTATTACCCACAGAGAGAGATATGAACGTGAAAAAAATGTTTGATTTTCTTTCATCAGATGATACCCTCTGTTCTGTTTTGAGCTGAAACTGAACGAGGTAAGAACAATTTTAGGACTCCGGAAAAGGTATGTGGGTATTTAAATGTTGCGCATGCTGTGAACTTGTCTACAAGTAAGAAAAAGGATCGAGTGAAGCTAATACATGCAAATGCTATACCAGAAAGTTTTCTACCGTCGTTGCTGCTAGATCATGCAGCATAACGCTTTTAGAGACATCTTCAAATGTAGATATAGCCGAATATCTCCACAGTTTTAAAGATGCAAGCATCAGCCTCATTTGATAATGGTCATCGGTTTCTATCGTAACGCATTCATTGATGATCATATATTTAAAAATCACTAAATTTGCAAACCACGCGTACGTGTAGTATAATGATATAATGAACGACTAGAGTCCTTGTAGTCGATAACAGCATACAAGTGTAACTATCAATACTTTAAAGTGGAGAAACGTGCGGCGCGTGGCTACCCGTCTAGCCTTCTTGGATAATAGGGACATTTCAAACATTTCTGTCATATGAATCTTAGTGAACGCAATTAGCATCACAGATGAGTAACATTGACTCTTTGGAAGTCTCGAAAATTTGTTTGTTAGGTTACAGACATTGCACGAAGGACGTCTAAGTATTACATGTATCTATAAAACAAGAGATCGAATATCGAGTCAGGAGACAACAGTTTAACTTACGTCGTATGATTCTTTGCAGTCAAAATACTTTAATGCTTTAAATGATGATGATCAAATAGACCGAAAACGTTTGTTTTCAATTTTTACAACAGCAAAAAAGTTCTGGCAATATATTTGAAATTGAATACAAAGTACTTAGTAAGACCATTTAGAAAAAACTATGTTGTTGGACCCCTTTTTTAACGAACAAACTTTAGAAAAACGATGTGGCTCGGTTTTACCAAAATCTAGAAACGACCAAAGAAGAATCTTAGACTCAAGCACTGACTTGTACCCATAAAACGCCAGTTAATGGAGCGTTAACTTTATCAGTATGAAATTAAAAACAATTCGAGGCTTAATTTGCAAAAATTTAATGACACCAAGCCTCGGCCAAATTAAAAACGCGTGCACGAATAAAATTTGGGTGAGACGTATTTATATCGACGTGTTCCTCTAGCTTTTTCACCAATGGAACGAATCTTGGCAATTTTGCAAGGATAAACTTGATCTTATTTTCGCACAGTAAAGACGAAGTTACACGGGAAGACGAATTTTTGCAACATTGGTGCATTAAAAATTGATATCGTGTAACATGGCGCATGGTTAAAATCCTTAGCGCTTTTCGTTGCGGCAACGCATGCATTTCACGTTTTTCAGTGGTGTTCAAAAACTCACAACACTGTTGTCAAGTTTCTTGGTAAGAAAAAAAAAACTCGTTCACCGTACCCTGTTACACTATACTACGATTTTTCCTGCAGCAATGCTGCGTTAAAAGTTGTACCGTGTAACATCACCTTATAAGGTCGTGTTACACGAGTCAACTTGCAACGACGATTTTCCGCGCAACATTGTTGCGATGAAAATCATTCCCATGTAACATGTCACCGGGCACGATTTTCTGCGCAACACGGAGCCCGGCAACATGTTGCGAGCTTTCGAATTGGTTTCAAAAACTTGCAACGCAACACGCAACATTGTTGCGCGGAAAATTGTCGTTGCAAGTTGACTCGTGTAACACGGCCTTTAAGCAAACAAGAACGGAGAATTGGAGATGTTCATTTCACCGAGACTGAGTATCAACCAAAGGTGTGACTGGTCTGGCTGGTCCCTTGCAAGTATATAGGGGAACTTCTTGTTTAAAAAAAATGGAACCTTTTCTTGTTAAAAACCAGTGCTCAGGCTCATTGTTTTTATTTTTTGGACCATTTCAGATTCAAAATGTCCTTGTTTTGTTCTTATTGGCTAGGTTTTCCGTTAAGTGTTCATCGAGTCTGTGTATTTGTACTATGTGTTTGTTTGGGACGTTGACTTTGTATTAAGACTGATGTCAAAACGCAAGCAAAAGAAGGTTATTTTGGTTTTTGAAAATAAAGAAAGTAGCTCATTGAGGAAATGACGTTAACGTGGGATTTTTTTTCTATCTCATTTTGTTCTCCTTTTTATTGTTCTTTAGACGATTTCAGACCCTCATTGTTTTTGCACTCTATTTTTTATTATTAAGAACCAGTAACATTTTGCTCAGGCTCAATGTTCATATTTTGTTCTTAAAGGCTTTGTTTTCCGTTGGGGGTTACACTCGCCTAAATTTGGTGAGGTGCGTTTGTGCTCTGTTTTACAACAAATTTGAGGTGCCTTTTGCAAGACAAACTGTTCTTGAATGCTATGGGTGCGGTATCGGAGAGCTGAGAACTGTAGGACTATATACTGCAGTTCACGAATTGTACACTTGGAATAATTTTTGATTCAGCCTCATTTTTTTCTTGTTTCGTCTTGTTTCACGGGCAAACTCAGCCTTAATGTTTTTATTAAGTTTGTTCTTAATAAAAAAAAGAGTGTATTAAGTTTGTTCTTTAAGTCGTTAACTGTCTCGAGTGGGTTGGACTCCGTTTCATGGAAAGTACTCACCACAGCAAAAACCTCTCTTCTTTGTATTGTGTAGTAATTTGGTGTCATAGGTAGTTCTTGCTTTCCACAAAGTTTACAAAAGGAGTTTCCTTCCTAAAGCACATGAGAGCGGATAAACGTTTTTAAAAAAATCAGAGTAGTAAACTCGTTTGTCGTTGGAATTCTGTCCTTTTGTGAATACATAATTTGATAAAGTCGTGCTTAAAATATTCAAATGGAAAGACGTCAGTATTTACAGTAACTGTGCATTTATCAAGACTTTTTTTCCGTTTGCTTTAACAATGCTGTGCTTTTTTCATCCATATTAATATCTTATTTCTTATGCAAGTAAATTTTTCCCTATTTGCAAATGTCTCCTTATTGAAATGCAATACCCGTGCGTACAAAATTGTATTGCTTAAGTATGTTTCTTGCCGACTTTGTAAAAATTGACTCACATTTATTTACACCGCTATAAATTTTTGATATATGCTTCATTAACCGTTAACCAAAATTCTAGAACATAAAGAGCACATTAGGTATTTGTGAGTCTTTATTGATTCAAAGCTACCGTAGAAATCACACATTCGGGAGATTTTGAAGATTTCCCGAAGTGTGGGAATTGTAACTGAAATGAGGCGCGATACAATTATCAATGTAAATGTTGTAATTTTACAAAAGAAAGCAGGCCGTATAGCTACTTCCTCAAAGTACAATGTACATACAATTTGCTGTTTCATCAATTAGTATAGGAAAAACCACCGTTTGAGAAGAATTAACGAGAAATTTCACGAGTATTTTACGAAAGTGATAGTAACTTTCATAAAATATGACTGCAACTTTTCGTTAATTCTTCGAGAAATAAGGTCGTGTTTCCATACCTACAAAAATTTGAAGAAACATGAAACACGGAAAAAAAGTTTGAACAAAACATACCTTATCGGTTTGTTTGTAATACATGTACCCATTGGCATTGCGAATCGTTGTGTATTCAGGTTGCTTTCTCAATAATTCTCAACTGGCAAGAGGCTTACGCTTCAATTACTGTTGATGTTTGGCGTTTCAGTGAGTTCTTTCCTTTCACAAGTCTGGTATTGAAGTCCTTGAGCGTCAGCCACTGAGAAAACACAACGTCTGTCGTCTCTCTCAAGTTTACAAACCATGAGCTTTTGTTTTCGTGTTGGTTTTTAACTCCTTAATGGATAAATCTGTTCATTGAGTTCTCGGTTTAAAATTCTTCATTCTTTAATTGTTTAAACGAATTTCTCGCCATCAGGCAACTGAAGTTTTTGCGGAACGAAAAGTCGATTATCCAGTTTTCAGTGCAATGGCGCACGTCGAGTTGTTCCCGCCGGCGGCAACGACGCGCGGCTAATTGTCGACGGGGGATTGTCGTCGCTTATGCAAACAAACGATTTGATTGAACGAATTAAAGAAAAATACACTGCACACCAGCCAATCAGGGGTCAGTATTCTTGTAGGTGTAGAATTATGCCTTAAATTTGTATATGGTATGATATTTATCATAATACCACTCAGTCTTCCTTTTTAATATTTTTACTTAAGTACAAAAAAATCATAATTACAACACAGGACTTTCATCGAGATCAGCTTTCTATACTCCTGCTATTCGTACAAATTACCCTTACGTGGAATTCCATTGAAGGTAATATTAAAGAAACTAATCAACGAAAAATTTTTAAGCAGAAGATCAAGGCACAATTTTTTAAAACTTACATTTGAAATTTGAAACTATTCCATAATATTTGATTTGTGCGTGTGTTTTCAGGTGTGTATAGAACTGTAATGACCGTTCTTGCGACCGCCAAATCGTTTCCAAAGTGTTGTAAATGAGACTCCAGACTCGATTAGTTTTCACTACATCCGGAGTCCAAGCACTCATACTTTTTTATCTCAATTTTTGTAAATCATTACTCAATAGTGAAAATCGAGTCATTGTTGTTGTTGCCATTTGTCCATTTATTTACTTGTTCATTTGTCCGTTTGTCCACTTTTTCATTTGTTCATTTGTTTATTTATCCGTTTGTTCGTTTGTTCAGGGGAGTCAGAATGGCCGAGTGGTTAGCGCTCTTGCCTCCCACCTCTGTGGACCCGGGATAGAACCCTAGGCTTCGCATGTGGGTTGAGGTTTGTCGATCTCCTTCTGACTCCGAGGGTTCCAGAAAATCGACTGTCAAGCCAATATCTGTGCCGTCGAGCGATTAAACATAAGCGACTGGCTTGAGAGAATGGGCAACCTCTCCCAGCGCAACGACGATTAATAAAGTTTAGTTTTTTTTTAGTTCGTTATTCATCTGTTCATTTGTTCTTTTCTTCATTTGTTCGTTATTCATTCTTTTATTTGTTTGTTTGTTTTATGTTCTTACATAGGTTATAGAGTTTTTGTTATATAATTATATAACCACCCATGACTTGTTCATATTCAGTGACAAACGTTCAGGTTATGCAGTTACTCCTTGACGTTAATTCATTAGCTTTTAATGATTATATGTTCAAGTATGCACAATCAGATGAACACGTCCGAGTGAGAGTAATTTGCCAAATTGTTGCGTGTTTTACAGTAGCTTTCTTATAAACGGAACGATTATTTCATTGATATACCTGACATTTTAAAGGTGACCTTTTCATCAGAGAAAAATACCTAGACCTGATGGTGTTGTCTATGGCGCCAAGTATGGTTCAATCTAGGCTGTTATTTTTTCTCTTCAAATATTTCAGTTTGCAAACTTAAGAAAACAATTGTAAAGCCAACAGTTCGAAACGCTCTGGAGCCTTGCCTCTAAGATTATGAAGCGATTTTCAAAATCGACAGCTTATAATAGCTTTCTCTTTCAACTGCCGGAATGCGCTCTGTTTTTGATCCACGAGCAGGATATATAATAGTCTCAATTCATAGTGGTTTGTTTGTTTTCAGCACGAAAGAAAGAAAAAAAGCAGCTGATCTGCGTAATTGAGGCATTTGCCTTTTGTTTAGCCTGTAGTAGTTACTGACGTAATTCTTGTCTATCTTCAGATCAAACCGCATAGTACGGAGGGAATAATTTACGGATGTACGCAATATTTCCATCCGGTGTGCTCCATACAGGAACTGTTTATTCGTTAACTTGGCAAAGCTGTTGTTTTTGTTGTTGTGTGACATAGTTCTAAGCCACAACGGATGCTGCATGTTGACGTTTGAAAGGTTTGATGATTGAGAAAATAGCGATAAATGACTCGCAAACGATGGGTGTTAATCCTAAGTTTATTCTCCATGAGGAATTCCTCAAAGGAAGGCAATGCAAAGGTGGCAACTGACATTTGCATTTGTTGGTAGAACTAACTGCACAAATGATAAACGCTTTTTTTAAAAACACAATACGATTATTAGTTGTCAAAAGTGGAATGAAAGAAAAAAAGGGTTGAAGTATTCAAATTCTTGTGAATGTTTTCAGGATTATTAATACTTGCGTAATAAGTAGCTTAGGGAAACAGAAACTTCCGTTTCTTTCCATCTCGAAACTAACTCGGAACACAACTGTTGCCCACATTTTCCTTAACAAACATGAATTTTGCGTGATTTGTCTGTGCATATCTACTAGCATATTATAAACGGTACTTTTTAAAAGTAAAATAGCTAATTTTACTAACGCTTCATGCGGGGCTATTCTAGCAAAATGGTAACTTAAAGGGTATGACCTCCTGTACGCATCTGAAACATTCCTCGTGGAAATTTTTTCCCTCACGATTTAATATCTTAATATTGAGCTTATGTTTCAGTTAGAAACAACTTGATGCACACGTACTTTGACACCTAGGCTGAAATGTGGTAGGGCAAGACACCCTGCCGGTAATATCATACCAAATTTGGTTTGCTTTATTCCTGTTTATCTCAGACAAATTATAAGAATTTAGTTCAGTATACATAACTTTTTTCAAAGACAAAAACAAATTGATCAAAAATCATCAAAAAGTCAATAAAGAAATATGATTTGTTCAACGCTGAAAGGACAGCAACCTCTAAAAGGGAATGTAATTTTGACCTTAAGTGACGGTATATCAACTCTTTGAATCATTTCTCTGATCCATTCGCACCCTGAAAAATCGCCGTCTGAATGTCGTCTTCATGTAGAGCATATGTCACCAGCATATTATCAATTCTTTCTGAAACATTTAGAATAGGAGGTGAAGTGGAAAAATAGATTATCCTGTAGATTAATTTATAGGGCAACGTGAACTCGTGTTCCGTAATGTTGTGAGGTTGATTGCTTTTCCCACAACATACTACTCACAACACAACTTGAACTAATTAATGATATCTGCTTCTTCAGGCCTTTTTCCATGCTATTTCTTTTCACTTTCTTAATAAATACATTCATGTAACTTGCAAAAAATGTCACCTATGGTATACAACTACAAATAAAAATGTATGTATGTACGTATGTATGTATGTACGTATGTATGTATGTATGTATGTATGTATGTATGTATGTATGTATGTATGTATGTGTGTATGTATGTATGTATGTATTTTTAAGAGTTAGAAATTTGAAGGGATCTGCCCTGAGAGTGCATGACTTGGCATGTCCTCATATTTTCATAGTCTACAGGCTCAGCGGTCAGCAAGTAACTAACATATCTGTTTTTAAAAGTAACCCAGCTAGTGTTTCGAGTATTGACGATGATTACGAGATGACGGATAAAAGAACTGTGAAGTGGAGTTCATAATAGTGTGCAGTAAAACAACGGTTGGATTGTTACAACGTTTTAGATCAGGATTGTTGCGCACAGCCACAAGTTTTCATGTTACTCTGTTTATGCCTAGGGCTAAATAGCGAGGTGTTAATGGCCAAAAAATAAGAGTTTTAATCTTTACCCCCTAGGAAAACGAAAAATCTTTTTCCAGCAGAGCGCTTGTCGAGCGTGCTGTGAGAAAACTGATAGGATACCTTGTTCCCTTTTGGTAACCATTTGAAAACAACTGCAGCAAATGCTACCTTTCAAAACACTTTTATTACTATAAACCAGTATGTTTTGTTTACTTTCGTTGCAGGCTCTTAGTTTCCCGGAGTTCATTTTGATTTGTAACTTTAATCATCGTCAACTCACCCCCAAATGTTCTTCCAACAAGGAATGCGAATTGAACTTTAAAACCATCTTAAAACAAACTTCAGGGAACTGGTTTTATTCCTTCATGACACAGTAGGTGATGACAGCCATTGAATAGCAGTAATAATTTTTTAATCATGAACAAGTTTAATTAGTCGTTTTGCTTATGCCTCAGGTGGATTTGACATTGTTTGACAGATCGCTCACAAACCTCAATCAACCATGCCTACTGTCCTGCTTCCTTAGGGGAATATCCAACTGTTGACCATTCGCAAATAAACTTTCAATGTCTTAAAATAAAATAAGTAATTATATCGTAAAGTCATGAGAGATACGTGAAAGCTTTCGGGTATATATCATGTTTTGTTCTACCTTCTGAATCATTGCGAAAAATCGTAATGAGTAATTTCCGGGGTAGCTCAGGTTTGTTGGCTGCTATTACAAACAGAATAGTGCGGTTTTGTCATTTATTGTTTTCAACTGAGCAGCTAAGATTTAATCGCACTAACTGCGCTCCCTTTGCTGAGATTTTTTGCGCTTGTTATCCAGTGAAAGCCGTTCCACAATTAGTAATGGAAAATACTGCAGTCGATACCTCCCCCCCCCCCCTCCTCCTCGAACTAGCGGAATCGTTCACGGGACTGCACGCAGAGTAAAATAAGTTAGAATCAGGGAATACAGTGGGGTTGGGTGCTTCAACTGGCCTTATCCACTCCGAGTACATTTTATTTAAATAAGAGACTTTGAAATTGTAAGATTTAAGAAGAATAAATACAGAGTGTTCAAGAAACATGAAATACGAGGTAAGGTTTGCCAATATTGTTGCCGGCTACGGGAGGACAAGATCCCAAACGAATTTTGATAAAATTCACGGAAGAAAATTTTTAAAAAATGAAACAGGACGATTTACTTTTAAAAAAGCTGGAAACATATTTTATATATAACAGAAAAACAAACTTAATTCCTTGACGAGTTGGTAAGAGCAGCGACACCATACCACTGATATTCTGCAAACATGCAGCTACAACTTAAAAGTAAATGGAAGGTTTTTTATTTAAATGCTAGAAGCGACACACAGCAACTGGAGTTAGTGTATTTAAAACCTCTCTGTTGAGAAGAACTCGATCTTTTGAATTAGATACCTGGTCAGTTCGTGTCTGGCCAACCCTTTCAGTTCGAACTAGCGGGTCTAGATTACTGTTATAGAATTACTTTTAGCACACTTTAGTAGAAAAGTATGATAAAAATATTTGAAAAACACCCTCCTAGACTCTTTGTTTTACAGGTAATTTCCCGGCCCGTTTATATCTATAAGGCTACACCTTCCTGAACTGGCTAAATTCCTAAAAGCTTTTAATTAGAACATTCCGTTTTCAATTTTCATGTTTTTGTGAAAGTCATCGTGCTAATGGCAGTGGTGTCTGGAAAAGCACTCAACATTTGGCTGCTACTCATAAACGGTTTATAGCGGAAGAATCTCTCTTGGTAACAGACATGTTTGCTGTTCATGCATTTAACAGTTGGCACAGTTTTCAAGTGCTTCACTTAGCAAACTTGTCAAACGAATCTCACCAAACTGACTGCAGGGGAAAAACTCCTAAAATTTAGGGCACGTCCCGACCAACGAGGATCTAATTCTTCGCAAACAAATGTTGAGTCAGGCCTT
>JAOBYE010582077.1:0-10329 GCA_025403585.1 Parazoanthus swiftii
CCAACACAAGACATCATTTCCCTTTCTGAACAACCACCAGCAAGTCCAGGACCATCTACATCTGAGGCGGCCGAGTCCACTCACGTATCCTTTGCCTTTGATAAACCCTATCAGCCAACTGATTTTAAATTCCCTCTACGGAAGTTTACAGGTAGCAAAGATCTTGCGCTCAAGTCAGATTGGTTTAAGCAACTTTCATGGCTGCATTACGATGAAAAAACGGACTCCGTATTGTGTTTTATTTGCGCTACACAAAACTCCAAAGGAAACCTGAAATCAGCAACAAAGAAGGAGGAGACATTTATCACAAAGGGATTCAACAACTGGAAAAGGGCCTAGAAAAATTTCAGGCGCATCAACAGTCTGTCACAGAACGGCTGTTGATTACGAAATCAACATTCCACAGTGCGGTAATGTTTTGGAGTTAACGAACGTTTAGAGAAGAAACACAATGGAAACTAATCGCCGATACTTGTTGAAAATAGTTGAAAACTTGCAGTATTTCTGCAGGCAAGGCCAACCAGTACAAGGGAGTACCGACAAGGAATCAAATTTTTATCAGCTTTTAAAACTGGATGGAAAAGGAAAGCGATGATAAGTATACAAGCCATGATACCCAGAACGAAATCATAGAAATAATGGCTCATCAGCTGCAAAGGGATCTTGTGAATGATATCGGTTCGAATTTCTTTTCAATCATTGCCGATGAATACACTGACATAAGTAACAAGGAGCAACTATCAATTTGTCTTCGATGGGTCAACGAAAATCGCCCATGAAGAATTTTTGGTCTCTATAATGTTCAAAACATTGAGTCCGATACCATTTTCTTGACAATCAAGGATGCTTTGACTCGCTTACAGCTGTCATTGGCCCAATGCAGAGGGCAGTGCTACGATGGTGCGAGCAATATGCTGGGCAAAAGGAGCGGTGTTGCTAAGAAAATACTGGAGTGTCAGCCAAAGGCACACCCAACCCACTGCCACGGCCATTCCCTTGGTTTAAGCGTAAAAGATGCCACAAACAACTGCAAAATACTTTCGGATACAATGGACAACACAAACGAAATTGTTAAACTTGTTAAGTTTTCCCCCAAACGAGATAACATACTGGGGGGCATTAAGGCAAACCTCTACTATAAAGGGGACGAAGGAGAAGATGTTGCTGGTCTAGCGAAGTTCAGTGCCAAATGTTGCTAATAAAACGTATAGTTCTCAAACACTTAGGTTTTCAAAATTCCATATAGCTCAAAATCATTGTTTAGTAGCGTATAACACAAATTATGTAAGAACCCATCAGAATCCAAACCCAAATGTAGCTTTCCCGAAACAATTTCCGATCACATTCGTATAAATGATCGTGAGATATCATGCACGAAACAGAGACAAACTACGTCACCGTTGCGTCACAGGGTTCTCGCCAGACCGAAACAACAAAAGGGCGCAAATTAACATAATATTTACAACTGAGGTGGGCTTTTAACATCAACACATCGAAAATAAACATACTCTTTACAACATAAAAACGTCTTCAGAAAAGATTCAATTGATTAAAAAGCTAACGAAACTACCGTATTTACCAGTGTATAATGCACATTTTTTTCTCAGAAATCGAGATGCGCATTAAACACGGAACCTTTTGTTTTCATACCCAGTAAACAACTCCCAGTTTTATGGAACATGGATAAGAACTCAAGACAAAAAGTTTGCCTAGCTTCATGCATCATTTCAGTCCACATCGATCTCTCATTTCAGTGGAGTACTGCAGATTTACGATCGCGATCGAAAATCTGTTGCATTTTCTCGAGTATTTGGATGACAAAAATGATTTAAATGAATAATTTTCCGTTTGGGCTTTGGGCATAATTTCCGTACTGGGGCTTCCTTATTTATGCGTGCAGCTTCATCGTATAGCAGAAACAATGCGTTGGCACCTTTGAAGTCAGTGAGTCGTAAAGCGTTAAAGTGGTACAGAAGGGTCCCGTGATTTTTTTTCAAAAAAATATTATGAATAGTTAAAATTCGAATTGGAGAGAAAACAACCGCTAATTAAATGTGTTTTTTTTATGGTGAATCGATTGGTGCAATAGAATTTTGCGTACGTCAGCAAGAAAGGTGTGAATTTTCACACCTACCAAATATGGTCAAAAATAACCTTTCTCGTTTACTTGCCTCAGACTTCAACTGAATCAACAAATCTTTTTTACCAGTGTGTTGGGCTTTTAAATGTGTCTTCTATATGTGCTAGGCGCCACTGGAAAACCTAGTAATAGCCGAGAAACATTGGAGTCATTGTTTTTGAAAAGTGCTGCTGTTGGAAAATTCGAGGTTTTGTCTGTAAACACTACTCGATGGCGGCTAGCTTGTCAAAAGTTTCTCCACACTGGCAAAGTACAATTACCAAATATGATTGAAGTTGGGCTTTTCGTTCCAAAGAAAAAAAGTTTATAGTCCGTCTATCAAAGTTTGCAGCTGCAAAAACCATAGACAGCGTCGAATTTTAAAGGAATCAAATAAATTCTCCTGTCCGCCATTTTGGATAGACTGAGTTAGGCTCGCATTGATCTTTGGGAAGCATTTTCCCCGCTTGGGCTGGTCAACTTCGTATTTTTTACGTCAAAATCCCTCATTGTTGGCGTCCCCACGCTCAAACATTTACGTCATCCTTAGTTACGAGAAAAACAATGAGTCTGCAAGCCCAATGGCCAGCGCCGTTATGCGCAGTTCGATACTGCGCAAATTACCGCGCCCTTCCAACGAAGCATTTTTCACGGTTTTTTCTTCCAGGCCGGTGATATAATTTTGTAGTGCGGTTTTCATTTATATTTTCCTTCAGTCTTTATTATGAGTAATCACAAATGTCGATGTGAATATCGGCTAGCTGGTAGTCCCGGCTCAAGAAGTCGAATTGACTGTGAAGAGCTTTTGCAAGCGAGCTGGAAAATACACTCAAACAAGAAGAGCAAGAGCTTCTTGTCTCCGCCGCCAGAAAACAAATTTTTTAAATCGGCGAAAGATGTCGAGCAGTTCCTGCGAAAAAATAATTTCCAAAACCTTTTTCAAGTGCAGCTGCTGTGCAGTGGCGGATCCAAGGGGGGGGGGCATGTGGGGCCCGTGCCCCCCCCCCTTTCAGATGGACAAAAAAATTAATATCAGTGCCGAGTTATTATTTTCTGAATAAAAACTCTCGATGTAAGAAAGGTTTCAAAAATATCATCAGACAACTTTTAAGGTGATGTAGCCGGCATCAGTTGTGGCTCAAATCGTGGCAAAAAGGCCGCCGAGATGTTTGTTCGATGAATTACGAACTACAGTATGTCAGCGGACTTATAGTTACACGTGAACAAACAGCCGCAAAAATTGACAGATAATCTGTCAAACTGTGACTCGCTGCGCGCGGTATTATTCATTGCTTCACTAAATGATCTTTGTAAAAGCTCTTGGTCCTTGAGTTGTCTGTCAATCAGATATGAAACTTCTTCGCATTCTTTAATTTCCACTAGCAAATAGGGCCTACGTCCGAATGATCACCCAAGTCAAAACAAGTCATTTTAAATTTGTTAAAGTCCACTGCGAGGCACTTTAATCGACTTCTTAACTCAAAGTTAACATTTGGCTGAATTTTCTTACCTAATTAAAATACTTTCTTATAAAATGAATTTTTTAAGATTCTAGATGCGTATAGTTAAAATAGCATTTTGCGTTGTGCTATTTGTAGCCCAGTGGAGCCGTCAACGAGCAGTAATGTTGCTAGTAATGCTACGCCAGAAGGTATCCACACAGAGAATGAGGAGGGCGAGGCTGCTAGTGAACATTCAATCGAACATGAATCGGACACATCGAGTTCCGCATCAGAGGATGAAGACCCAGACCGGCAGCCGATCCCACCCACTGTTAGCTCTGTAAATAGCAGTGAAATTCAATCTGGAGATTTTGGCGTGGCAGTTGAACTTAAGAAGTCACGATCACTCACTGATAGTGAGAAGTACAATTTGTTAACAAAGCACTTTGTGCCAACTGCCAACTATGTTTTCCCATCAAAGAAATATGGGGGAAGGGCCAGGTCTTTTCAGCTTTCTTGGATAGAGAAACACAGTGGACTCGTGTATTCGGAGAAAGACAGTTGGGCATATTGTAAGTACTGTGTACTTTTTGCAGAAAACCACGAATAAATGAATTCGGTGTTCTGGTTACAGTCCCCTTGACCAACTGGAAGAAGGCAACTGGCCAGACAGGAAAGCTGCATTCCCACTTCAGCAAGAGTCAGTACCATGCACGGGCTGTAGAACTCGCCAACAACTTCTTTCAAACCATGTTGGGTAAGGCAGAGCCAGTGAACCAACGTATTGATTCTTCAAGAGCAAAGCTAGTCAAGGAAACTCGAAGTAAGCTCACCTCTATTGCCGACGCAATCCTGACGTGTGGGAGGCAAGGAATAGCACTTCGCGGTCATCGAGATGACAGCAGCGACGTGGCCAATGAGCCCAACAAAAACCACGGTAACTTTCTGGCGCTGTTACAGTACAGGGCACGTGGAGGAGATTTGATCCTTGAGAACCACCTCAATTCATGCGCTGGGAACGCCAGATACACAAGCAAGACTATTCAGAATGAGCTGATTACAGTGTGCGGAGATCTGATCAGAGGCTCGATCCTGAAGGACATAAGGGAAGCTCGATTCTATGCAGTCATTGCTGATGAGGCCACCGATGTGTCCAACTCCGAACAGCTTCCTATCAGTGTCAGATATGTTGATAGCAACAGCAATCCACAGGAATGCTTTCTGGGGTTCAGTGAATGCAAGTCGGGAGTTTCTGGCGAAGCAACTGCTGAAAACATTACAACAAATCTTCGCAGTTTGCAATTAGAGCTCACTGATTTGCGTGGCCAGGCTTATGATGGTGCCGGAGCAATGGCAGGTGCTACAAAGGGGGCAGCTGCACGCATCCTACAGCAGTATCCCAAGGCCCTGTTTACGCACTGTGCAGCCCATAGACTGAACTTGTGTGTAGTCAAGTGTTGCTCTGTTCTCGAAGTAAGCAATGCCATGGACTTTGCAGACAGCATTGTTCGATTTTTTGACAATTCGCCTAAGCGCCATGAATTGTTTGATCGCTTCATTCCTGAAGGCGAAAACAAGAGGAAATTAAAGGAACTGTGTAGTACCAGATGGGTAGAACGCCATGATGCCTTTGAAGTTTTTATTCTCCTGTACAAGCCGTTGGCACACTGCCTGGACTATTTATCAACTGTGCCTGCTGGTGAATGGAACAGGGAAACTCGCAACAACGCCCGCCTTTTGCTGACTTCCTTGCTCCGCTTCCCTCTCATCGTGGCACTAATGCTGGCTCGAGAGGTGCTGCTGATGACCAAGGCCCTAAGCATCAAGCTGCAAGGTACCTACATGGACATTCTGTGTGCTCATGAGGAAGTAGAGCTTGTTAAGCAGCAAGTAAAGCAAAACCATGAGGAGGTAGATGCCTTCCATCAGCAGATTTACAATCCTGCTGTTGCTCTGGCAGAGGAGGTTGGGCTGTCGGAGGAAACACCCAGGGTAGCTGGACAGCAACAGCATAGGACCAACCCTGCGGCATCTACACCGTGTGAGTTCTACCGCCGCTCAACGACAGTGCCACTCCTTGATCACCTTCAGACCCAACTTGAGGAACGCTTCAGCACTGGGTCGCAGAGCGCTAGGCATCTGCGCCAGTTCATGGCTATCTTACCCAGTCAACTTCAAAGGAAAGCTGAACCAGTGACAAGAGTTGACATTGAGGATATTTTCTCAATGTACGAGGCGGACTTGCCGTCTGCCTATGCAATCGATGTGGAGTTGCAGGCATGGCACCTCAAATGTCATGGCAATCCTAACAGCGCGGCAGTTAATACAGCACCCAAGGCGCTAGCCAAAACAGACGAGATCATGTTCCCCAACATTGCCACACTTCTCAGGATTGCAGCGACACTACCAGTGACAAGTGCGACATGTGAAAGGTCCATCAGCTCCCTGCGTTTGCTGAAAACCCATCTGAGGTGAGCCATTACCAACGCACGGCTGAATGGCCTTACGATGATGTATATTCATCGAACACGAAGTGGCCAAGACGCTCTCAAATTCGACAGCATCGTTGACGAATTTGCAGCTCGCCATCCTCGAAGAATGGAACTATGTGATTTGGGTGCCAGGCAAGACAGCGAGTAACGCAGTGTACAGTTTGTTATGTCAGAAGACGGTCTGGTGACGCAATTGATAGTATTTTTCACCAATGATACAATTATAAGCTCAATTGTTGTAGCCACTAGACGAGTTTTATAAGTTTATTTTTTCTGTTAGTCGCTTTTTATTCACTTGACTGACTCGTGTTATGATTGATTGTATTATGTGGGCGAAAAACAGAGCACACCTAGCCTTCATGAAGAGCCATATTCGGCTGAGCAAATAAATGTCTCCGCTTTTACAGATTCTACGAATCATTCATAGAATAAAGTTCTAAGAAATCAAAGTAACACAGTCGTGACAAAGTCAGATCATGATATTAGACACATTCACAATACCAATAATCTTGGACCAACAATTTTTTTCTTGTAAGGTGCATGCCCTAACCCCCTCCATCTACAATATGCTAAACCAAGGAACTCATACCATTTCTTTGTGAATAAGGCTTTCTTATTCATCATAAGAAAGAGGTTTATGATCAAGAAACTGGTCTCAAAATGCTGGAAATGGCCACTTTAGAGACTCGAATTTTCAAAATTTTCTGGGGGAGCATGCCCCCAGACCCCCATGTGGGAAATGTGATGCAAGTGTAGATAATGGAGATAGCTTGAAATGTTCCAAAAATGGTCCAAGCATCACGGTGCGTGTTTCCAATGTTTGTAAAGTTGTTGTTGTTAACTTTTGTCACTTTTTCCTGCGGGAAAGTGGGTTTCACCGTTTCAAAACTAATGACTGAGCGACTTATGTATACCAGAAAAACAAACCTTGCAAAGAAAGTGAAATCAAAGATCAAAATCAAATTGTCAGGGGTTGAAGACGCGTGGTTTCGATGTGTCTACCAGCAGTTGAAAGTATTACGAGCTCGTCTACGTGTTGCCTTCTACCTAGCATTGAATGATTGGCGAGATAAAACCCTAACTGTATGATAATTTATTGCAAAAGCCGTTTAATTCGACCTAATCTGCTAAAATGTCGACAACCTATTCTGTTTTGCTGACTTGAAAGGCTGTGGTGAGTGAAATATTTCAACGAGTCGCTCATTCCACTAAGCATTAAAAAATGCTTATGCCAAATAAAAAGGCACTTACTTTACATTGCCAGAAAAAGATAGTCAAGTTCTCATCAACTGGAATAACGACATAAACTCGGGAACGCGGTAATGAACAAACTTCTATCAAAACCCATACATGTATAAAGGAAGAGGGAGCAAAAGCCGTGTAATTCCCTGTGCAAATGAAAGACTGTTCCCATCCATTCAACCAACCAATGCAGAAAGACGCTGAGAGCTTATATAAATTCCCAACACGTATCAGAGGCAGGCTGAAGAATTTATTACTTGTCACATTGACATTATTCTGGTCAAGATATTGTTTAGGTATAGGCATGTCATATTATATTATTTTATAATACAACAATAATTCGTGCGTTGAGGTTAGGTTCGATCACGTGATATCCTTCGCAGAGCAAACACCAACGAACAGCTTTCCAACCAATCCAATCACTACTTTTCTTGATCTAAAATTCGAGGCAGACGGAAAGAACGCTGGAGGAAGAGGGAGACTAACTCAAAAGAAAATGGAAAACATTCAAAAATAATATGACATGGTCATTGGAAACAATGCAGGCAATTTAGTTGGAATGGAAAAGGCTGTTTGGGCTATCCTCTGTCATTCAGTGAAATCAGGTAACCTTCAGCCTCAGCACAAACATTGTCCCAAAGGAGAGCATCTTGGTGCAAATGGCATCAGGATCAAGCCCTAAAGCCTGACATACTCAGATGAAAATTGCCTTCCCGAAGTCTTTTTTGAAGCTCTACAACCTGTTTACCAAGCTTAACAATAGAAATCTTCTTAGTAAGTGCCTAGAGGCCTACACACAAAACAGTAACGAGTCATTACATTCGGTGGACCAGAGCACCTTTTGTGGACTGATGGGCATCACAACTGCAGCAGCAGCTGCTTGCTATTTCAACGATGGGGCAGTTTCTGAACTGAATCGTCTTTGACGAATAAACTTAACAATAGCTGACCACATCCTTCCTGCCCTAAAGGAAAGGAATGTTGTCAGGCTGTACCGTGCTGCTAAAAAGTAAACACCAGAAGCCAAGAAAAGAAGGGCGCGGCTAAGGCGTAAGAGAAAGACTGAAGCTGAAAAGCAACAAGAAAAGGAGGGACCAATGTATGAAAGTGGGGGCTTTGGGTGGGGAGATGAAGCTACTGACCAACCCCAAGTGACCCGAAGTCTTCCAGCAACAAACAAAAAGAAGTGCTGTTGGGAATGGCTACCACCGGAACTTCAAATTAAGATTATAAACCTAGCCTTTATTGCCACGGTTCAGGAAAGACGTTATGTAGGGTGGATGAGAGTTCACAAAGAAATGGCCAAGCTGCCGAGATGTAGACTCTACGGCACGGTAATGAACATTTACCGTAGCAAGAACTTTTACCCACAAAAATAAATTAAAACGTCACAAAGAGATACGTGGAACAAGACGATACGAATGTTCAAAGTGTCATAAACACTTTGTGCACCCTGCAAAAACTCTAAATGCCAATTATTACTCAGGAGGGTGAATAATGTGTGACTTATGTATACCAACGAAACAATTGTGCATTGTGTCAATCAAGAAAGGCAAGGTTCCTCCCTCCTTATGTTGCGCTATAAAAAAGAAGTAGAGGCAGGTAATACATTCATAGTTACAATAAACATGAATGCAGCAATTGAAACTGAAGCGTCATTATCATCGAATATGTGCCGTCTAGGTACGCAAGAAATTGAATCAGATACATAACAGACGTCGTTGACTGTGTTGGCTTAGTTAACGAGCTAGTAACCTTTTGATGGCTGCGAGAGTCGTAGGAAAGCTCGTACTGGGCTTCATCCGGCAGGTGAGCAGGGAAGCAGGACATCCGTCGGGTTGGAATCCCTGATAGCAGGAGTTTACGGTATCCTGTTTGCATACTTCATAAAGGAGTCTAAGAAGCCAAATGTTAGTTGACCAACTCGTACCCGGAATTTCTTCAACTCATCGTTAATGTGGATGTAGAAGGATGAAGTGGAAATTGTCCAGAAGACAGACTTCACCGTCTCATCGCACAGACTTTCCATCTATCCTATGCTTCTCTGTGCCAAGAACCGAGTTGCACGGAAGCTCGAACTGGGCTTGATCCGACAGGAGAGCAGGACATCCCTCGGGTTAGGATCCCTTAAATTGGGAAGTTATGGTATTCTGTTTGCATACTCGATAAAGGAGTTAAAGAAGCCAAATGCGACACACAGTGTGGTAAACATTTGTAGTGTTAGTTATTGGCATGACAACAAACATACAGGCATGCAGCATGTATTTCGTTGAAAATGAACCAAGCATATTGTCACAAAGATGTCAAAACACAAGGAAGAAGATCAAGAACGTAGGAAAAAGGTTGTAGACCATCAACAATATATTGACAGTCACAGCCCAATCCAACTCAAGAAGAAGTTATACGAATCCAATGCACTGCCCGAAGAATTAACTAAACAGGAAACTCTCACATCCTTTAAACCAGCTCTGGCCGCCCACCTCAATCACGGACCATTTACATTTTTATTTTTTATTTAATTGGTTTACAACTGCATTTGTAACTGCACCACTTCAAATTTATTTATTATAGGTATTTGGCGAATACTCGTGTTGAAGGCAACTATTGCGGATTATGATCTATTAACAAATACAAAAAAAATCGCATTTAAAAATATTAATTGTAGAGTATCAAAAGTGATCAGATGTTACAGGATAGTTACAGAACTAACAACCCACAATACGTGGACCAGTGTCTAAAAGAACTGATCAGATGTCACAGGATAGTTACAGAACTAACAATCCACAATACGTGGACCAACGTCTAAAAGAACTGATCAGATGTTACAGGATAGTTACAGAACTAACAACCCACAATACGTGGACCAGTGTCTAAAAGAACTGATCTGATGTTACAGGATAGAACATTCAATCCACAACACGTGGACCAACGTCTAAAAGAACTGATCAGATGTCACGGGATAGTTACAGAACTAACAATCCACAATACGTGGACCAACGTCTAAAAGAACTGATCAGATGTCACAGATTAGTTA
>JAOBYE010582188.1:0-27307 GCA_025403585.1 Parazoanthus swiftii
TGGGAGGGAGCTACTAATTAGTGACTCAAAGTGAGGGGGTCAAAAAACACTTTTTCAATAACTCTTTATAACTTTCAAAATATTGGGGGAGGAAATTTGCCCCCGTTGCCCCCCTCCCAGCTCCGCGGCCCTTGCAATGCCAGTGTGAAAAGTTCTATTTTGCTCTATTTTTATAAGAAGCTTTTTTGTGTAGATTTGCTAGAAGCCAACTCCCAAGTACAAGAGCTCCTATCGGTCTTTTTAGTTGAGGCATTCTGCGTTTCAGCTCGTTCCGGTGAATGAATGCTGTCCCTGTGAATGAATGCTACATAGAAACTGTCAAAATTGTGTTGTCACATTAATCAGTAAACGAAAGAAAAATATTCTTCGCGTTGCGAACCGCTATTCGTTGGTTCCTTTCGTAGCCCATTTCTTTAGTAAGAGTTCGGTAGCTCTTCCGCCCGTGGGGGGGGGGGTACTTCAGGGTGAAAGTGGAAGGGATGACCGTCGGGAAGCTCGAATTTCTACCCTAAAAAATACCTAGTGGAAAAAAATTTCACCCTAAAAAATACCATTCGCTTCTGGAACACCCTAAAAATACCTGAATTTATCGACAGTTAAATTGAATTCTGGCCTTTTATTTGATAGTTATCAAATACACGCTGCTCAAAAAAACCCTAAAAAATGCCAGATTTTCTTCCGAGTGCGACTTTCGCTCAAAAATATCCTAAAAAATACCAGATCGTCAATTTTATACCCTAAAAAATACGACGGTCATACCTACCATCCAAATATAGGGAGTACCCCCCCAGCCCGGCTCTTCCGTCCATTTCTTAATCCTCACTTTCAATCTTTTTCGTTTTCTATTTGTAAGCACTCCTGGTTCCAGCTATTTTCTCCGATTTACTTGCGAATGTTGCGAAAAGATGCACATTTGCGCCAACATAAAGCACGCTAAAAAAAGTTGCCAGCTACGTTCTAAAAGAAAATGATTTTAAAATGCTGCTTCTCCCTCTGTTTACAGGTTGCCTGCACAGTTACAACCGCATTGCTTCATTTCTTTCTGCTCGCCGTCTTTGCTTGGATGTTGTGCGAGGGCGTCCTACTCTACATTCTTCTGATCCGTGTGTTCGGTGGCCCAGCCAAAGATAAAGTCAAATACTTCCTCAGCTTTGGATGGTGTAAGTTAAGACGTACACTAAGCGACCAGTTTTTGATATACGAGACATATACTAAACGACTAATTTTTAATTATACAAAATTTGCAAAGTCTGAAAACTGCTAATAGCTAGTTTAGTTTAGTTTGTAGTAGTATTTGTAAAAATGTGGTCTTTCATCTAATTTATGCATGTAGAGAAAGGAAGCATGCAGTACATGCCGGGTAGGTATGATAGACGGTGGCCGTTGTGATCACTGTGTTTCATTTACCATTATCACTGTATTTATTTTAATAGCCGTTATGTATTGTGAAAATGAGACAGCAATATTTTTGGTTGTCTGTAGTGGCCCAAAAAATTCTGGAGGAAAACAAAAGTTGTTTAAACGAGCTTATGTAATAACTGATTTCCTAACTGTCCATAGGTTTGTGCGCGTATATTCTCTAAACAAGTTACAGAAACACAACACCTTAACTAACACGAGTTCTCTTTTAATCTGAGACTAAACGGCCGAGGGTTGAACTTTTGTGCGTTGATTTTGTCACACTGGCTGTAGACGGTAGCGTTAAGCTGATAACCGAATCTCTCAATGCTCCATCACTTCTCTAAAAAAGTTAGGTAGCCCGAAAAAAAATTGTTAAAAGACCCACAATGCCATGAGGTACGGTGAGAAAACCGATTTTCTTTTTTCTCATCACAATTGGCGCCAAAACGGCAATATAAAAGGAGGTTCTTTTATAAATGAATGAAATTGTTTTCTGGCATCACAGGCTTTCCGGCAGCTGTAGTTGGGATCTCTCTTGGTGTCACAAGACTGGAAGGATACGGGGCCAAAGGAGAGGCTTGTTGGCTGTCAGTAGAGAGTGGACTTATCTGGGCCTTCGTTGGACCAGCGGTCTTCATCGTATTGGTACTGAATCATTGAAATATATAATTGACATAGCAGTCTTGAAACAAGAATAAGAAAAAAGAGAGGCGTGTTGGTTTCGAGTAGAGAGCGGTCTTATCTAGGCCTTTGTTGGACCAGCGGTCTTCACCATGTTAGTACTGAGAAACAATAAATTGACTTGGGGTGCTAGGGGGGACGTAAGTTACTGGAAAAAAGTCTTCAGCATCCCTCTTCCCCTCACCCTAACTTTCAAAGTAGCCTGTGCGTTCCCTGTCACTTGACTCATACTGAACAAGTGTCTCGTCTCTAAGATGTTCTATTTTCGGTGTCCACAGATTAACGCGCTGGTGTTTATTTTGGTGTTTCGTCAATTGATGACCACACACTACATGCTGAGAAAGACCAAGGCACGCAAGCTGTGGATTGGAATCAAGGCAACGGCAGTCATTCTGCCAGTTTTAGGCATCACTTGGATCTTGGGTCTGCTGGCTTTGGGGACAGCTGCTGTCGCCATTAAGTACTTATTCGCAATCTTCAACTCGCTCCAGGGATTGATGATTTTCATTTTTCACTGTGTTCTAAACAAAGAAGTATGTATTCTTTTGTACTCTTTTTTTACTGACAAACCAGGACACGCGATAAGAATCAGCATTGGTTGTGATTGCCTAAGATTACCTATTCAACCTGACAAGTCGGAAAAATGCCAATCAAACTTTTTCTTGCAAAAAGCAAAAAAATATGTACAAACGTCAAAGGTTTTTATCGCACCATGCAGGTTTGGTTTTTTTTTCGCCCACTGTGAAAGGTCAGTCGCATAATTTTTTGGTCGAAAAAGTTGCACACTTCATACGTTTGCTCTAAAAAATTGGATTTGAAGATGGCGCCATCTTGGAAATTTTGCTAGCTTTTTCCCCTACTTCCTCGCACGCATGTGCAGTCGTTATTCCGACATGCACGTCTTACAACATAAAGTACATAACATGTGTCTCCGTTGCTAATCAGGAATCTATGCAGCTAGTTTCAAAGATGTCACAACTCAAGATCCCAAGTTTTAGTTGGACCAATGTTGGTCACACGTAGGAGTACTAGCTCCCAAGACGACAGTTTCTGGGGATCCGAGAAATGCCCCGGAAATCAGTTTGAAAATACGACTCTTTGAAATGCCATTTCCTGCATTTTGAGGCTATCTTAAAGAAAAATCAAAAGACGCTCGATGGTAGTGTTCTGAGACCTAATGACTGCTAATGGCACACCGTAGCATTCTTTTATCTTCTGAAACTCGTTTAAAGATTACATTTGGCGACATGGAGCAATCAGATTTGACAGATTTGGTTTGAAATACAGAATCTCAACGCAATTTCGCGTTGCTTGACTAGCCTGGCGGGTTGGCGGGTTCTGATGTTCAAACACGGGTCCGACCCGCCAGATGCCGGTCAATTGGGATCTATATGCTTATCGAAAGAAGGAAAACAGACTAAAAAAGCGGATTCGTATTAATATTCAGCCATACTACATACTAAACTGTCTAATAAGATACATTTATTATATGGCTGACTGGTTTCGCGTGCTGTTATTGGTGAATTTCAGGTACGTAAGTAACCATACGGACCCCTAGTTCTGGAGTAGCTGACATTTGCAGCCTCACTTGCTTCAAATAACCAACAAAGCCATATAATAAACATCTTATTAGCCTCGTTTGCTCGGTCCGTACGGCAAGTTATGGATCCTCGTGTTTTCCTTCCTTGTTCTCTTGGCTCGCGCGTTTAGCGCTTGGGCCATAAAAGGAAGGAAAAAACGAGGATTCATAACTTGCCGTACGGACCTCGCACTAGGCTAATAAGAGGTTTGTATTAAAACACATTTGCCTCCTCTTTAAATGTACATTCTAATCTAGAAGGCACTGTTAACAAAGTTGATCAAGATATTGCTACGTTGACGATTTTACGAAAATATGTGCTTTTTTTGTTTTTTCCCTCATAGAAGAAGAAGGACTTAGGGTAAAGTGGAAAAGCGAAGAAAAAACTCGTGTTTAGTACATCTTTACACAAAGGAGTTTACTCCACTGAAATGACAGGAATAAGGAAAGTCTAATTTTCGTTCTTTTATCGACTCTTTAGGTTCGGGATGCTTTCAAGCAGAGATGCAAGTCAGGCGGCAAGAAATTTTTCAACTCGGGACAAACAAAGAGCAAAACAGTCAGGTCCAGAGCCAAGTGAGTTTGGGGAGTGTAAAATAGAGACGGTAACCAAAGTCAAAACGTAGCTTGTTCAAAAACAGGAACTACTTGCCGTATTTATATTCTAATAAACGCCTATCTGTAATAAACACCCACCTCGCATAAACGCCCACCTTGAAGACCAAAAAATAATAAGAGCTCCCCCTTCCTCCTTAAAATTGTAAACATGAAGTTAGAGGAATCTGAGATCTCGTTGATTGAAGTTAGTGTATTTGAGGTCGTTTGAAACTGTAAACTCTGTTGCACTGAGACTGAAACCGATCCAATGCAAAATTCTGTTTTGTTATATAACTTTACGTTTTGTTCTTTCTTCTTTGTTTGTTGATGGAACATAAACTTACTGAAAATGTATGAATTAAAATGATGATAACTTAATAAGTGCCCAGTCTCGAATAAACGCCCACCCTAAAAGCAAAAATAAACAGAAATCGCCCAGGGCGTTTATTTGAGTAAATACGGTAGTAATAAACATGCTAGCTAAGACTCAACATAAAGCAAATAATTGACATTGCTTGTGTGCATTATTTGAACGGTGAGTTAGCTGCATTATTGTAGTCCATGCATGCATTATTAGAGCTGTCAGAACACGAACATTTATGCATATTTATAAAATATATTAGAATTGCCTTGAAATTGAAAGAGGACTGTCATCTTGCCTCCTTCCCCTATCGAACCTTAGTAAATGAAATTCTTGCTTGATTCATTGATAATAATGACATCACAAACTCAGCACAAATAGCAATTGATGTCTTCAGCAAGAAACGATGTCACGCCAACACTAACTTATCTCTTATACTGTTTCAGTACCAACAGGAAATGATGTCACAAGAGTGTCACTATTAAGAATCAATATTTAAAGACTAATCCTGAGAACGTTAGGCTGGTCCTAAATTACCAATGTTGTAATGTTTCAATAAAATACAATGAGTATGCGTGACCGAAAAATGTGTCAAGAACATAAAACATCGTGAATACATAACCTGGACTCTAATTTGAAAATAAATGTACGCTGCCGTACAGTAACACTTCCATTGTTCGTGTTATTTTATACTTACACTGCTACCCTCAAGTATCAAGCGGCCATTCCTGGGCCAAATTATTGAACCTGCCAGCAACGCATTTAAAGATCTTGGGGTCATCGTTAAACCATATAAACAAAACCATATGTCGTCATGTCGTCAAAAGCTCCTTCTTATGTGAAGAGTGAAAGACCCATTGCACAAAACCTTGGAACTAATTACCCAGTCACTCTTGTATTCAGCAAACTCTTTCCAGTTTCAGGTTATTGTTCATCACTGTTTCTAATACGAGTGCGTCCAACGTGCTTAACATAGCCATAACTTAACTGCACGAATAATTACCGGAGACAATAAAAAGAAGACATAACCCCCGTTTTACAAAGACTATCCTGCTAGCTACCTATCCCTACACCCCCCCCCCCCTCCACACACACACCCCTCCTCCGTTATAGAACCAAAGGTGGTTCTTTTACAAACCGTGCGCAATATGATTTCCCAAATCATAATTTGTCAAAAAAGGGACTTTTGTTAAACAAGTAAAACGTAATTTAAGCCTAGATCGATATCTAAATTTTAGCCTCCTTTTGATTGTAATGTAGTTTATTAATACATCTTTTTGCAGAAATAGCTAAAGCTATTAAACTATCACTTTACTCAAGGGAGTTACCTGCAATATAAGGGATATTTGTACATATAATCAGTTTGACTATTTAATGCCTTTATAAGAAAAATATCAAACTGTATTTCTAGCGATTGATACTTGGCAAGTATATCTGAGCTGCATCATTTTGGACTCATGAGTCATGAGGTTTTTTCAATATTTCAAGAGAACGTGAATAAAAGTTGCTTCTTAGTTGTGGATTGGTTTATCTTCACTTATACAAGATTTTCAATTTGACGTTAGACTCAGTATAAGTCCGAGTTGTTAACTAAGCTCTTGCCGTCTTCGTTTTGTTTTCTAAACTTGTAACTAGTTTTATCCTCAAGTTTTCGTATTTAGAGCTTTCAAAACGATAACAACTTTCACTATCTATTTTTAAACGGCTCACACAGAAATAAAATAAATCAATGTTTCTGAAAATAGTGCATTAATCTGTACGTTGTACAAGAGTTTCTCACGAATTCCACTAAGAGATGGAAAGCAAGGATTATGATTATTGGTCGATAATGAGTAAGAAGACCTTTCATGACCTTTACAATTTTTTAACTGATTTGAAACCACACTATAATCTATATATTAAAAATAAATACACATCTTTAAGTTCACAAAGTAGAACTTTCAGAACTTTTTAAAGTTGCTCAAAAAAATTATAAACGATCTATTTAATATATTAATCGACAACTACATAAGAAGAGATATTGCATCTTTGCCGAAATACAAGTTTTGGAACGCCGACATGTCAATATTATGCGATATCGATAATCTCTCCTTTCTTATGTTAACACGGTGTCAGACAAAGGCTTGGTTCATTTTCAGGAACATTCAGTACAGTCAGTAACAAGCAGGATTGGGTCAGGCTTCTATGTAAGTTGTGTCGGCCAAGAGAAACACTAATTCATTTCCCAAATACCCAAGCCCAAACACTGAAAGTCAAACAGTTATGGACTGTAATGCAGTCGATGGACACGCCGCTTTAATGGGTCTGTATAGCCAGTGGGCTACAGACTATGACAAGGTTAGTTCACTTCTTGTCTCAGTGCTCCATTTGTTTCAATGTCTCAAGTTTTTAAAAATAGGCATCCAAGGCCTGTTTGACATCGAACTTCAGTCGAGTTAAACTTTCTGTCTGTCGGAGAAGGTTTAAAATTTCAAGCGTACGAAACACAACTCTTCATATCAGACTCCTACAATTCGTTGTGAAAGTGAATTTGCAGTACAAATAGATTCGACTTGCCCGTGGCATCAGTACAGTTGTACTGAAGAGTATCTTGTTTGGGAAGTGTGTGCACGTGTTCGGTGTTGGCGACAAACTAGTTAGTTATAAATCTACGTAAGAAAAACTCCATAGTTCTAAATAACGGTCGTTTCTTTAGAATTACTATATGGCTCGGACCAAGCAGAGCTAATTGAGCCCGGGTAATTGAGAATTTCTATGTATGCAGTATGGTGATATACTGTGAATAACGTATCAAAGAAATCTGTGGTTCGCTAAGTTCGGGCCTGATGGTTTGTTTTTGAACTCTGTTTTGGACCGGATTGCGTAGGACCTTGAACTGGAGATCATTATTTTTTTCTATATCGATTCATACTCAGTTTGTGAACTCGGCTAGTAATATAATTATAAAGCATAATGATATGGAGTTAGTGCCACCCTCTATTGTGACAATAAAATCGTTTAGTAATATTTCCGGTGATATTGGCAATTATTCATTTTATGGCCTCTGTGCACAGTGGGAAAACAGTTCCTTGCAATTATTTTTGAACAATATTGTTAGGTTGGGATTATTTATATTGTTTTTGTTGCGCGTTTATGGCCTTGTGAACATTGAGTCAATCATTGAGTAATTTGCATGCTTTGCCCGATGCGTAAAATTTCACGCCGTTGCAAGTTCAAGTTGACAGCCGATATAGCAGCTACTCTGATCCGCACAGAAAGACTCAGGCTTTGTCCAAGACTCTTTTTAGTTTTTAAACGATATCTTGAAAGATAACAAACAACTAAAAGCTCATTCAAAGTTAAGAATTCAACGTAATATTTAGTTTTATCAACGAGGGTTGATATTGTACCGATATATTTTTCGCCGCATTTAAGTTTGGAATGGAATAAAAGACTTAAGACTGTCGAAAATATCAAGACAGATTATCGAGCCTTATTCAATTTAATATGAAAGACAGTTAGTATCAACAGGCTCGTAGTCAGGAATTTTGTTTTGGGGAGGGGGGGGGGGGGGGTGGTGAAAACCAAGGGATTTAGGTACTAACAATATCCATCAGTTCCATGTATGTCCCCACAATCCATCAAAAAAGCCGGCCGGGGCTCGGGAGGTCGTGGGTTCGAGTCCCGCCGGGATCAGAGATTTTCCTTTCTAGGGCTTTTGCTCAGAAGGTATAACTTATTATAAGGTATAACCGGTGATATTTGTAGAGCACTCTATCCAATCACATACAGCATTATATATATTCAGGTCAAGAACATTTCGTTTTAATGTTGAGTTGTGGCTCAAGCGGCAGCGAAGGCAGCTGGCAGCACGTGTTTCCCGCTGCCCCAAATTTGGTCCAACTTGGGGCGAGATTTTACTGCTTCCTTTAAAGCGAGCGCGAAGACATGGCATAGTCTGATACCAAACAAAACGCCATCATATACATTTCACGTAACTTTATCCCTAGTTATAGGCTGAACAAGACTCTAGTAGAGAAGAAAGTCGCCTTTATTGAAAGTTCATCTTTCAGAGTTTAAAGTTTATAATTTTTTTCCTTTTTATGTTACATCCTGTAATTTTCCTTTTTAATAACAACGCGCCTAAATTCTGCGGTTGACAGACGTTTCCCCCATATACCCCAAACGCCAAACCCGTTTTTCATGTACGACACACAGTCAATATTCTTCACAACAACACAGTCACAGAAATTGTGATTGCTATCCACATTCACGTTACAATGGGCTGCACGTTAAGAAAGTGGCCACGTTTACACACTTTAGTCTTCAAATACTGATTTAGGTTTTAACTTCAATTTTCTGAACAGGATGTTTCAGCTGTACGAGGATATGTTGCCCCCGAGGTCGCTGCTACAGCCTTCATTAAAGCCCTCCAAGAACATCGGTTTAGTTCCACGTGTAAAATTTTAGATGTTGGAGCTGGAACGGGCCTGGTTGCTCAGCAACTGCAAAAACACGGTTTCTCCAACACTGACGCTTTAGATTCTAGTAGTGAAATGTTAAGCGTCGCACGGGAAAACAGTCTGTACAAGAATTATATACAGGATGAGCTCGGGCCTGGCCGCCGCGTGTGTATTGAGAGCGGTACTTACGATTCCGCAATCTCCTGTGGATTATTTACCATTGCCCATGTCAAAGGTGAGGGAGCTATGGATGAAATTGCCCGTGTGGTGCGAAAAGGGGGACTGGCGTGTTTCACCGTGAGGGAGGATGCCATGAAACAAGAAGAGGTTTATGGCTATGAGACGAAGATGAAAGAGCTTTGCGACCGTGGCACATGGAAACTCTTGTCTGTTACTAAGGAAACGTATCATGAAAAATTCGACCACTCGAAGTGCTTTCTTTATCTGTACCAGATATTATAAACAGCTCATATCAATCTTCTCTCTTTTAGCAGGAAATGTTCACCAAAAATTTCCTTTAGTCTCACTTGAATAATGGGAAATTCTTTGTTAGACCAATTTGCAACCAAGATGTGTTGCCTTGGGAAGGTACGATTTTGCTACACTTTTTTATTTCTATAAATTGTCAAACCGGCCCGTGTTGTCTTCTTACTCTAATAAATAGACAAGAGTTTGCTACTCCATGTTGGCTGACAGATTAATGAAACTGTACAACAGTATATTGATGAACCGGGCTAATGTTGACTTGATAGTATTTTTGTTTTGTGTGGAACTTTCTGGAGACGATAATTGTGATACATCACTGTAGCTGAAATATGAAAGGAAATACAAGTAGCCTTTAATTGCTCAACTCGTCCTAAAAATTTTTCGTTATTACAAGAAGTTTCGAATACTTTTGCTTAGTTAACATTTCATGGGTCTTTGTTAACCAAAACACATTTGGTCAATAAACTCGTTCAGCCAGCTTTAGTACGGTCCACGACTAATGATGGAGATAATAACAATGACAATAATAGTAGAGGTAAAGATCATTCCATGACGATAATGATAATAATAATAATAGTAATAGTAATAATAATAATAATAGTAATATTTGTATAGTGCCATCTACCCGAGGTTCATTGGTGCGCTTTACACAAAAATACACAATTATAAAACGAAGAGATAATACCGCGTTCATATCAAACACTAAGCACGATTATTTGAACCTGCTCGACTGAAATATGTTGGTACTGTTACGTGTTTATAGGTTTTCACGTGTTGTAAAACAAGCATTTGAACGTTATAACGATAAAGCACTTTGATTGTACAGGTTTTAATCTAGTCTGTCTTTTTAAACTGTCAAATTGTTTTTCAGTCATGATAAGCTGAAACCTGTTTAGCGAGTAGTGTGAAAGCGGCAATAAATCAAAATAACTGATTAATATTTTTTAAAAAAGCTTGAACGAAAGGTTCTTAAATAAACCGATGAAGTGGACGTTATATCCTCTCGGTTGCGCGGGGAATTCGCCCTCCCGGCAGATGGCATTTGTTTTTTAGTGAGCGGATTCCTGTTTCGTTAAACACCAAGAAGTCGAAATAGCTCTACTGCACAGTCACTCTGACCACTTTCCTCCATTATTCAACTGGTAATGTTCGATTTGTCAACAGAACTGATGTACAAATGACCTGACTACCAGTATGAAATGATTATTTGTCAGCCATTATCCAGTTAGTGTCAAAAATTACTCCAAACATCCCCAGATGTTAAAAAGAGCACTAACTGAATCCAACCAAGATCAACAACACTATTTTGAATGTTTACTTGTGCTTTATTATTTTTTTATCTCTGGAGGATAATTCAACAAGTTATCAAGAGATCTACTTCTCCCACAGTACAGTTTCCTTCTTCGTCAAATGCCCGGAAATAGGCGCCCAGTGGCGGTCGTGAATTCGCAAAACGGACGGTGAAGCCTCTCGCCATGCGCTCCCACGCATTCAGTTCACAACCGCGCACCAATATGTTTCCTACTGTTGGCAAAGAAAGGGACTGTTTTGCAGTGGATTATTCCATTGTTGTTTTTCCTAGGTTCAGATTAAGATTGGCGAATCCTTCCCTCGCTATTGTCCTCCTTTGATGTTTCTTGTTAGCTAAGGAAAGGAGAAAGATACATCGATCAAACTAAATACCAGACGTGAACATATATACCAGGAGTCATACAGACCTCGAACGTTTGGAGAAGAGTGACTCACCTCTTCCAGCTTGTGGACTTGTCTTACAAAGAATTCCCCGTAACGACGTTCAACCTTAGTATCGGCAACGTGAATCATGTCCTATAATCAAAGCCATACAGTAAAATTTTAAATAGATATTCTAGCTCAGGCTAGTTTTTTTAGAACATACTGCCGTGTTTGGACTATTTACCGCCCGTGGTTTCGCAACACTTGCATTAAGTTCCCCTAAATTCCAATAATATATAAGTTTAAATATAGCAACAAAAAGCCAAGTTTACGCTTGTATATGTAAAAAAGAGCACTCGACGACTATAGCAAGGAAAGGGGCGTCAACAGCTGGAAAGGGTAATAAACTAAGGGAAGGGTTTATGCTGTATCAAACTAGTTGTGCCGGTTCGCAGAAAAGATTACAACCATTTTTTTTATGTATAACAGTGTATGTTTCCCAACTGCACGCAAAAGATCTCTAGAAAACCCTGATTTTTCCAGACTTTTGACGGAGAATGGGTTGGTTGAGAGCCTTTAAGATGAACAAATTCCGTATTATCAACCGTGCTTAAACCTTAAGTAACACTCCCCACATAACACTCGAGCACATTCTTTTAATAGTTTTATAATAAAACGTTCAACTGCCAACACAGATTTCCCGGTTTGAGTTTCGAACTGAATGCTAGTTATATGGGCCTGAATATCATTTTTGACATGTTAGTTCTTGCTACGTTGTTCATACAATGAAATTTTGGGTTTTGTCAATATCAAAATGTCACCAAGTGTAAGAGCTGTATCGAACCACTTACATGGTCTATGTAGAAATCAACCTCCGAAGAGGATTGCAGCTCCCCGCCCAACGCATTCGTGTCCTTTGTCCACACCAGGTTCCTTTGTTTGTGCTGTAAACAGAAAACGATCATTACTTTTGATTGAACTTTGCAACAATCAGAGAGCTAACTTTTTGGTTATGGTTTTAGTCACAAATGATGGAAATAACAAGTCATGAATTTTCTTTAGTGACAATGGAATGGCCACGGCAAAGTGTCCAGTTCCCTTCTTTTAACTGTGTAGTATAAAGTTACTAAGTACAGATGTAAACACAGTTACACTGAACTGCACAAGCATGAAGTATCCCTTTCCGCTTTCCTCTACCTTTCTTTCTCTATTGCTCAGTTTTCTCTCTCTTAGTTCGCTTTTTGAATCTTTCTGTCTCCGCCTCCCCCATTTCTTCAATTTGATACCATCTCTTTCCTAATATGATCTTGCTAAAATAAGTATAAAAATCTGATGGACCTTCCGTCATTCTGAAATCCAGCTATCTCGAAACAAGGTCAGCACGTGATCCTGTGTTGCCGTATCTTTTGAAGTAAGAGGTGCAACTCAGAAAGTGTGAGGCTATAAAGTATATTTTTGTGATTTTTCTGATTGCTTTTCCTGTATTACTTTCTATAACATTGTACAGTTTTATCCAGCGTTTGTAGCAGAAGTAAGCAGTCAAATTTACCAGGGAACAGCTCGTTCTGACAACCCTTAATTGTTCAATGAAAGGTTTAGATGTGGAAACCTCCATTTCGTGAACTGTCGATAACTATCTACTAATCTTGGGCAAAATGTACCAGGGGGCGAATGTCTACATCTAGCTCACTGGCACAAACCTTATAGCAGAGAAGGTGCTGTCTGAACGTGGCTTCATCCTACAAAGAAAGAAATGAGATGAAGATGATCACAAGGTGTTGGCGTGACTAAACGGTTTACTCCAAGGATTACCCCCTCACCAATACCACCGAAAAGTACAACAAATACAACTTCCCCCCTCCCCACCCAAGAAGCCCGAGACATCATCAGCACCAAGGGTTCGACTGAAGAAATACATTCAGGATATTCTAGTAATGAAACTTTTGGGAAAGGAACCAAAAAGCTTCATATATTATGTTTACTACTAACGACTTACCATATCCCGGAAAGCAGCCAGTTTTGCAACTGGCATCGTTGTATACAGCTTCAGATAACTGCAACAAGCATTGCAAAGTAAAAGGTGTTACTTCACACTCTTTCTTGCAACCAGCTTTATACTATTTCAGCACTGGAATAATTTCTATACAAAACATGCCATTTTCTTGAGTACTGTGTACAGGATACAGTTAATACAGACAGAAATGTACCGAGAAAAGCACATCATCCCAATTTCGAACCAAGACGGGAACTCTAATTTCGTTAATTGCCAAGCTGTCCGTGACCCAATTTTATCAAAACTACTGTTTGCTCGTTTCGTTTGCTTCTTGTACAGGCTGGAATACAGAGCTCTAGAAAATTTTCTCGTGCTTCAGTTGCAAACGTCAGTGTTTTGTAAACAGCTGTACACATATCGCAGCCAAGAAAAGTATTTTCATCTGATGTGGCAGGATAGCTTTATCATCCATAGTTAGATAGCTTTGTTAACCATTTTGTTATGAAACCATCCTGAGTCATTATAAGTCATGAAAAAGCAACAAAGGAGATTGTCAGTATACTCTGTCTAAGGACGTCTTCAGACACGATCTCAGGAGCCTCTCGGCTCCCGAGGTTTCCAAAATACAGGACATTTCTGGAATGCCAACGTTTTGAACCAATTTTCATTTCTTGGAAGAGTTTGCAAACTCCTTCGAACACACACACACACACACACACACAACATCTTAATACAAGGTTACACCTCGAGGTTATCCGCAAACATTTTGTTGCAAATTCACCAAGCCCAAAAACAAACCCGAAAGAATGACAATGACTCTTGTATCAAAATCCATAACTACAACGTAGGTAGAACTCTGTTATATTCGAGATCGTTCTGTGCGTGAACAAGGCATTCGGAATATTTGTTCCATTGCTTATTTTCAGCTGTTGTAACAATTAAAAATATTTCTTTACGTTATTCATGCTTGCCGAGTACATGTCCAGGTGCATTGGTTGTGTGTTAGAAACTGTTGCATATAGCAACCGGAGAAAGACTGGAAGTTCTTGCGTTGGAAAGTATAAAACAGGGCAAACAAATAGTTCTCAAGATTAAACATAGTCCGCTTGTGTACCAGATTACAAACACATAATTTTAACAGCTTAGCGTGTACGAGGTGTCTGCGAGTGCACAATGTACCAACGCACCAGACAGCCTGTGCAATATCTAATACTATAACGAACGTTTCTGACAAATCTACAATTTTCTTGAACTAGGAACTCAAGTATGGACTCTTACCTTCTGATGGTGGGGATAAGGGATTGCTGTACCACTTCGTTCATGAAAACTTTCAACTGCAAGTTGAAGGGCTCCTACAGAAACGAGTTATTTCAACGAAATAAATTCGTTGCTTCAACACGTGCACAGACACCTTACTCTCATCATAGTTAATAGAGCGAACTGGTTCTGAAACTGTTCCACTACTCGTCTACTTTTTAAAGTTTTCCCATTTTACTCCAGTCTTATTGAAACCCCTGCGAAAGTTCCGAAATGTCTTGACCCGTCTGTGTATTTGTTAATTCATCTGAAGTATTACAGCAAGAAAAGAGAAAATACTGATGAATTATGATTTCCTTAACTCCGCGCAACCTTGCAGAAAATTGTCGCGACGAATTTTAAAAAAAATTATATAAATGACATTTTGAATGTTTTCATACTACCGTAGATGATCAGTCCTGCAACCTATCAAATTGTAGCATTTCCAGTAAAATTATAACGCGTGAAAAGCACAATACCAGCCTCAACCGCAGGCGTTCTTGGTTATTTTTTCTTTTTTGGCACGAGTGACAAAACAAAGGGATTGGGGCCAATTTAATTGGCAAGTTCGCAAGGCATGCTTATTTCTTTTCGCACAACAAGAAAGACTGGGTACTAGTCCGGCATTCGTAAACTAACATTTGATTGGCTTACCCTGTTGTAGTTGGTTGGCGGGGCGTCAAAGTTTGGCGGCACGGGAGAGATAAACTTTGGACAGGCATATGAAAAACACTCTTCAAACGCTGCAATATCGCTGGAACAGTTTCATAAACAAATCTGTTAGTGCAATTTCAACATACTAAGTAAACAACGAAATCAATAACTGGTTTTTCCTTTAAGATTTGAGTTTAGATATGAAACTGTAGAAGATGAGCATGTTTGCACTGTCTTTCGTGTTTCATTAACACCCACTAGTTTCTCACTGCAGTAAAAACCTTTGGCTAGAAACTCGATATCTAAACCTCCCTTTTCAATAGTCTAAGAACAGACTCATTTTATCCACATTTAGTTTTCTAAAGGAAGCGACCTCACACGAGAATAATCAAATTCAAGTTTTGCAATAGAGTCAGAAGAAGTCTTGCTGCTTCACATTCTATCTTTTTTCGTGGCTTCAGAAAAGGTGATAAAGGTTTACCTTCTCTGAAGGCGCTGAAGTTTCTCTCCGCATTTTTCACGCAACTGCCCATGTACATTTTCATCAATCCTCTGGTCATAAAACAGAAAATAATATATGTTAATTGAAAATTTAAGATGTAATGTTGATTAACATGTTTCTAAAATAAAATAAAACAAATTAATTGAAAATAAAACAAAACAAAACAAAACAAAACATTATCAATTTTTACTTTTTTTGGATTCAGCAAACGGTTTGGTCTCAAAGACCAAAACTTCTTTGTTTAGCGAAGATGTTCCGTTGTTTACTACGTCTAAACAAAGAATTTTTTCGGTATGTGCAACCCTAGTTAATAGAGCGAACTAGTTATGAAACTCGGCCAGTTTCTTTGTCATAAGTTTTTTTCTCTATCTTTATTTTTCGCTGGTCATGACCGTTCACAAAACACAAAAGGTTTTGAAACGCGAACAATTAACCAGTAGAAACATTCAGGCTCAAAACATGCACTGTCATGGTTCGTTCAACATAAAACAGAGAAGCTGTGTACACTTCTCTTGAAGTTTGTGAGCTTCATAACCAATTGGTCTATAAACTGTGGTGATACCGAGCCCTTGGGCAACGACGACGAAGATAAAAAGCAAAACAGAGTGAAAGTATAAGATAATAGAATTTCTAACAGAGTGTATGATGCAAAGACACTGTAATTATAACAACAACAACAATATTTGAATATGATTAAATGCACTTTCATAACATTGAAGCACAATAAAACAAACACACAAATCAGTAGTATATTCTTGCAGTCATTATGCAATATTACTCAGGCCACAAGGGGGCAGTAGATGCGGGGTCATTACTCGTATCCTCTCGTTAGTCCAAGTGTCAGGCATTTAACTAAGTTTTCGAGTGCAACCAACCAAATTTACTTGGCCGCAGTGTAGGGACTATGCCCCAAACGTGTCTCTCTAAAGTTTGACAGGTACACAACTCAACGGTTAGTTCGAAAACAGCAAGAAATTGCTAAAACTCATCAATCAACTGACCTGCGGTGACAGGGTCAAAGCTACTGCTAGCAGTGTGTACATTTGGTCATTTTTCTTCATGATCTGAAATTGAAAAGTAGCAAGTGTGGGATTTTTTAATTATTATTTATATATTAAATTCAATTCAAGAACTACAGGACAGGTAAAGTATAACATTAACGATACTACAAAGTTGAAAATACGATTTCACACCTGCAAAAACCACAACGAAAAGGAGAAATTGCCTCGATATGAAAATGAAAATTAATGCTAAAAGCAAAAGGAAACAGTACAAGAAAAGACCACGGTACTGTTACTTGGCAAATCACTAAAACTGACCATTGTAGGCAATGTTCGATCTTCGTTTGTGGTTTTCTATTCATTCCATTCTCTGGCAATTAATTTTGTTTATGAAATGAGACGATAAAAAATTATGTAAAAAGTAATGGTTTATCTTGAAATTAATAACAATAAAAACCATTTTTCACGGGGTAGACAAACATTTTCACAGGACCTAACTTTAAAACCAGTCACCTTTTAAAAAAAATACAATACATATACAGTCTCAAACTACAGAGTCTTTCTTTAAACTAATTTTGATTAATTAATACATCAGCACACTATACAACTATATATGGGTTCAAAAATAAATGGTTGTGCCTTATTTGCATTTTGCAATTTCGTGGGTCTTCAGACTTTGTCGATTTTTTCTATTCCATTCACCATTCGTCATAGTTCCTTCGTCTAAAGTATTCTTTACGCTCAAAAGATTTTCAGCTTAAAAAAATTGCCTTATTGAATCGATTTACTTTTTGAACGATCGACTGACTGATTGACTTCAAGATTGACTGACAACCTAGTGCTAGCTGGGAAGCTATAATGCACACCAACTATGTTGTTAAGGGAGGATGGTGAAGTTTACAGAAAAGCAAGCATGCACTTTACCTGTTCGTACTGATACGACTTGGTCTGAAACATCTGCTTGGTACGCTGAATGTAGAGCAGGATGTTGGAGAAACTTCGGATCGCATCCTGGGAGACGCAAAGTTTACCAAAATTTAAGGCTATCGAAAACAAAAACTATGTACAGCCACGTAATTAAATGTGCAATTTGCAAACACTCTATTTCAGATCAAGTTCGCGATTATACGGCGTTCTACCTAGACTTCTAAAAGAGAGAAACTGAAAAAAGTAGTTATGTTATATATCTTTGAATTTTCACGCTATATTTTTTTTTTATCTCAACATAAAAAATTACAATTGAAATACGAATCGTTTCTTGATAATACCTGACACTCAGTTATTCACTTATCTCATTATTTGGATTTCTTAATCACAATTTAAGTTAAAAATGAAAACTAAAAACATAACACTGTGTAAATTACAGCAAAACAAAAACTAATTTGAAAATTACCAGAGTACACCTGTAAACCATCCATGAAGCAGCAGATGATCTTATAAACCTTACTGTACACATTATTTTACAAGGTGCGATAATGACCGTTTTGCTTTTTCTCAATGAAAAGTAACGGAAATTCAGGGAAAAAACCCGCCCAACCACTAGTAAATATTTGTATCGGTGTTTCTTTAAACATGACGTTCTTATAGCAAAGTAACAGTTACCACCAAAACAGATTAACTAATAACAAACCTGGTATCGCCGCATCATGAGATAAGCAAACCCCACATAGTAGTAAGTGGTAATTTGACAGGCTGGTACCCTTGAGTACATACTCTGCAACATCAAACCAACTCGTCAACTACTACAAGTTTATAAACCTAGTTTGTATCATCTTTTGAGGAAAATAGATCTGACGTTGGCAAGACAATCCAATACAATATCGAGAGATTCATCTCTTACTTTTGAAAACATGAATGAAATCTGGATAAGGCCATGGCTTTTTATTTCTTAGTATTATGGATCCTTTTATCCTTATATTTTCCTTTGGGGAAAACAAAGTTGTAAATTACCATGTTTCTCTCACTAAAGCTACGGTAAAGCGAGCAACAAAAGCGTGCAACTCGTCTCGCAACATTGCTGCAAACTGGGTTGAACAGCAATGCTGTGCGTTTTACGTCCCCAGCATAAAACCTGTCTCGCAACAAAAAGTGTGTTGCAAGTTGCGAAGGCTTGTTTCAGAAAGTAGAAGTCCGTTCTACTTTTTGCAACAAAATCTCCAAATGCTGCATGTTTTAACACTCCAAGGCAACCTTGTTTTGCAACATTTTATTGATACGCCGGCGTTCCTGATTGGTTGAGAGTGTCAGTCATTTCAAAGGGACTCAAAGATCATTCATGGTACCCGGTGTAAAAATAAACAAAGTGGCGGAGGGACAAGTTGAACAAGAGATTTCGCTTTCTGTTCAACTCGTTTTGCAGCAATGTTGCGAGACGAGTTGCACGTTTTTGTTGCTCGCATTACCGTAGCTTAAATAATAAACGGACCAGTTACCACAAATGGCTATTCTCACAATCCTTGCATTCTTCACTTGGCAAGAACACTACCAATAAAACAAAATCATTCTCTCGACCCTACATGCAACGGCCTAAGATCACAAGCGGGTTCTGACGATGTATTTCAGACATAATTTAACACCAACTACCACAACTATATCAAAAGTTGACATTGTTAAGAGGAATCAATATCGGTCTGTTACAAACTTGTAGTCGTTGAGTATTGAAATGGGAAAACAATTTTTTGTGCTGGATTACTCACTTTCTTGTTTAGCTCCACATTCTCCAAAATCTTGATAGCTTGGTAGTAATCTCCCAGGAGCGAGTGAAGGCGCAGAAGGCCAATCAAACTGAAGTAGCCCAACATCTTGTACAGCGGGTGAATACCAAAATCACCTGCTACTGTGTCGGGATCTCCCCCTTTGGTGTACACTTCGAGCTGAATAAATTTTCTTTAGTGAGAATTATTTACAAATCAGACTGCATCCATTCTAATGAAATAATAGTTATTCCTGTGAGTAAGATGTTCATCAAAGAAGGACGTTCACTGGAGAGGAATGTTCATTTTCCAAGGATATTTATACATGTACAGTAGGGTGTTCACGGTCATTCGTTGGAGAAAGGACACTCACTAAAATAGATAATGTAACCTTCTAAAAATGATACTTTGGGTATCACTACCAGGAATCTGCTCAGTTATCTTACTCAATTTGCAAGAAAATTGAAAAACTTCACTACATCAAATACTTTTTTTCATGAAATATCATTTAACAATGTTTTAGTTGAAAAAACGACCTGCTACTGAACTGGTAGTTTTCAAGGAGTTAGTCTAAGATTCCATCAGCAAAATTAACTTACGCGGTCATTCTATATTTCTAGGATGCTACACAAGGTTGCAAAGATATGAATTTATTTTCAAGTAGTAAAAACAATATTTTGATGAATGAGTGCAGCAAGTGAGTAAAATAGTTTTTACATGTATGTGAGAAAATATGCCAAACTCATGTTTTCAAGCTGCCATATTGTACATTTTTATATAATTGTATTATCTAGATAAAAAAAAATCTTCGGAAAATCAGATTTTGAAATTTCCTTGCAAAAAATTCAGAAGTTTATATTGGGGTGATCCATTAAATATGGACAATTTCTTACCTCATTTTGGACACTTGTATGTACAATGTATGTAATGGAATTACCAGGGAAAAACACAATTATAAGTTTTATACTATACACTGTACTATGGTAAAAATTTCAGATGCTAAAATTTTGGATGCTTTAAACTTTCGGACAGTTTTATTTTTTGGACACTATTTTTGTCTGAAATTTAACTCTTCCAATTTTTTTTTCAAGTAATGTAGTAATCTTGCTCTTCAAAGATTTGTCTTCCTTTAACTCTGTACCTGATAGTTAATCCTTGATTTCTCAACAAGTGAATACAGTACATTCAGCACACTGTGGACATTCCAGATCTACAGAAAACAAATGTTTGCATATGAGTTCAAGTTAAAGTCAAGTTCAAGTTTATATATCATATACATTTTTACAGAGCAACACTACCTGCAAAAAGCAAAGGCTAATCTAGGCAGGTAAAAAAAAAAAGAAGAAAAAAAAAGAGAGAGTACACAATGCCGGATTTGAGGGTCATAGAAAAAAAGAAACCTCTCAATTTTATGTTTTAACTGAAGTGGTTGTACATTCGTCATGGTCATTCCATACAAAACTGCTTATTTCAAAACAAAACTTCTTACAGTTCTGAGATGATTGATTATATTTCACAGGCAACATGTAGTTGCTACTCCACAGAATGTTACAAAACTTTAATTTTTTCTATTTTTAATTACGACTTTTGTCAAAATTGAGACTGGAAGCAGAAAAAAAGGAGAAAGGTGTCAGAAGAAAAAAAAGTCTTTTATTTCAAAACCTTTGGCAAGATCTGCAAAAGAGATTTATTCACAGTACAGTATAATAAATAAAAGCTCAATTCACAAAATTTAAAACATTTCCATTAATCAAACTAGAAAGTTCATCTCTTTGAATAAAAATACACAATTACTTCAATTTTTTTTAATTTTTTTTCCTTTTTTTAAAATATTTTCATGTTTTTGCATTTTAGCAAAAACCCATAAAACAAGTAGTACAAGGTCGTCCCAAACAAAACATAGTAAGGTGAGAGAAATATAAAGTAGGGGGAGAAAAAGCACCAAAGGCGTGAGCTTTCTAGGGGGTCTGGAGGCATGCATGTTCCACAGAAAATGTTGAATTCTACAATCTATGAATCTTGTAGCCGGCGTGTTCAAGTCCACTATTTGGCGAAAATCGCCAGTCGCCGGCCCTTTGGGAGAACTCTGGTAGTACAGTAAATAAAAACAATGGTGTTGCCTTAAATAAGATCCTGTAACTTACAGCACTGAAGAACAACTGAAAGAAAATATTATTAAAAAAATAAAATATGAACTAGTATATACCCTAATATTATTATAAACTATACATTTAATACAAACTATTTACCTTTGTGTTTGCTTTGAGGGTTGCAATTTCATCTTCAGGTTTCTTCAGCAGTTTGGATCTGAACTGACTGAAAGCTTGAAACTGAAAAACAGAGGAAAGCTCAGTTGAAGGGGGGGAGAAAAATATCATCACTAGACTTATAGTGTAAGCAGAATATCTGGGTTGGAAATTCATTGCTACATGTACATGTAGAGTGCTCGGGTCTAGTGTTTATCATGCCTTACTTAACCCTAGTAACACTGTCTTACTCCTGACAGTGTCTTTTGTTAAGTCAAGCGGCTTGTTCTGCTATGTTCTGTTACATTTACTTTCCATCATTTGGTAGCACTAACCTGGTAAATGAACTCGTCTATTATGTCCCAGAGCCACTGGTAGGGCAGTGTCAGAGGAACCGGCTCATCTGTGTCTGTAACACACCCAGTAAGCAGACAATAAGTTTAAAGGAAAAATTTTACAATTTCACCTGTATTGAACATCACAATTTTCCAAATTTAGTTAGTATTGCAAGAAAATGCAAAAAACTGCCCTGTATTAATTAATTAATCATAATTGGAATGAATTTTGCATTTTAGATTTGGGGGGCTTACACATTGTGCAAGGTGGCTCATATTTGGAAGTTTATGGTAGTTGTACCATCACTCAGTTGTTACATGGCAAAATATTAAAGTACCAGTAGTTCACTGGCTGGTGTGCTTTTGTTTTGACATACTCCCTGTTGAAAGAATCATACTAGATACTTTGTCTACCAGTGAAAGAAAAAAGTCAATTATATGATTCAATCTTTTCCCTTTTACCCCCATAGTTTTATGTATTCAACATGGAAGGACACAACATAAATGTATCTGAGTGAACAGAGATGCAGATTAATTTATATTCTTAGAATTAATATAAAAAAGGATAAAATCAATTTCCGCTCAACACTGATAAGTGCAAGTACAAGTTTAAACTATTTCTTTGTACTGAACAATTGGTTGTCATTGGCCTAAATATCTACAGGGTTGTACTTACTCAAAATGTAGTTGAAAAGGTCACAGTAGTTGAAGTATGACTCAAATCTTTGATCCAAGGTTGGCTGTGGGAAAAAAAGTTCAAGAACTATATTGTGCTAACTATAGAGCCTCCTCTCCGAAATGACTACAGTCTTCAATCATCAAACATTATCAAAATGATTATGATTTATAATGAATATCAAACATTCTAATCAAGATGTAAAATACCTGCTTACATGGTTGAAAGCTAAATTTGCATACACTTCATTTCTTATCTGTTTTTGTTACCTTTGCTCTACTATCTTTGCTTGTTTAGGGTTATGGTTAGGATTACACCTAGGATTAGGGCTGACTTAACTTAGGTTCGGGGTTAGGGTTTAGGAATAGGAATTGGTTGCCTTAGATTTAGGTTTAGGATTGGCCAAGTGTCTACCTGGAGTAACTACGATAAGGAAAACGGTACTTGGTTCTTTGTGTATCAAATTCAAAACTTAATCTACATCCTTTCTTCCTCGACCAATTTTCTCGATACCTGTAAAACTGTACTTGTAATCCCATGTTAAGGCCCTGGGCTTATTTTACTTCATAAGGGGTTTTGGTCAGGCTCATAAAAGGGTTGCTTATATCCCAGTGGGCTCATACAGTACAGTAAGTGGAATAAGAGAAATGTTTCAGAACAACGAGCTAAAACGTACCTGGGAAACAAATTAAAGCCAAGTAAACATACATCCATTACATTTCAAGTTACATTAATTTTATAATACACTTATTGTGCGTCATAATTATTGTTCTACACTCCACAGCCACTTGTTAATGCCCATAACTTTTGATTAAAAGTTCTGATGTTTGAAAAGAGGCGCAAAAGGAATGCATTTACTGGTATACAGTAGATAGGCTTATAAATGGGGGGAGGGGGACTTACATGCATGCCCGGGTGGGCTTTTATTCAGAATAATATCTTTGTTGGCAAATGGATGGGTTTATATCTGGGGGCTTAAAACCTTGGGCTTTACAGTTATGTATTTTATTAATGAGGAGATTTGGAGTAAAATAGACTTCCTGGCCACTTGAAAAGATTCAAGAGTCAGATTCATGGGAGTCGATTGACTTTGTATTTTTGCATTATTATACCGGTTACAAAAGTGAGAACAACAAGGTAAGTTCTGCATATAAAGCACATCTTGATCTTAAAGGATAGTTCTTGAGAAGAAACCAAATACGGTACACATAAGAACAGACCAATCGTTTGCACCTCTAGTTAACATTAATTTTGTGAATATATCTTAGTATCTAATTTTACCTTTCAAAGTTGAGTACTTGTTTGAGAATTGAAGGAATAAATGTAAATTTTTGCAGAAATTTGATTATTTATCTTTTGTTGTAAGTTATGCAAATGAGGATATCATTATGCTGTACAAATGATATCCCCCTTTGTTTTTTCCCCTGGTGAGAACACTGTGTATACTAACCTTCAGCTTGTTATAAATATGCCTGTAGTACAACTCCTTGTAAAGGATCAAAAACACTTGATCTGCAAAAAGGAAAAAGAAATTTATTTTAATGTATGATTTAAGACGTAGTTCCTATGGTATCCTCCTGCTTCACATGTACAAAACATTTTACAGCATGTCAGCAATGACAAGGAATTTAAGGGATTAAATTCGTTTCAGCTATCATTGTCATGAATGTACAGAGAGTAGATATAAGACTTCCAGGCTAAAAAGAAATAAAAAACTCATCTGTTAATCAATGATTTTACTGCTGGCTCCACTGGTGCCCGCTAAATACCCACCCTGTCCCCCTCCCCCCTCCCCCTTGTCCCCACCTGTACAAACACTGCCACACTTACCATCATCTACTAAAGTGGCGACATATTCAGGTTCTGGCCAGGGAGCCTTTGCAAAGTACCTCTCAGTCAGCTTGTTGAACCTAAGAGGTGTCCAGACTAATAGATTTAACTTAATACACTAACTGTACTTTTGGGGGGTTGGTTTTAACACTAAAACAATTATAATACTAATAGTATTTTATAATTATAGTAATAGTTTCTGTAATAAAAATAATAATACTATAAATAAATAAATAATTTATTGTTGTGCACATCAAAGCATACAATTTTGTTTGCAACATAATAAGGTTTATACTGACCCATTTTCATAAATTGACTGGATTTCATATAGATTCTGGAACAAAAGATAGAAGACAAGTTTAGATATCAGGCCAAGAACACTTAAGATATAATAGGTTGAGTCAGTGTCCATGTTTCAAAGTGTTTATGGGTGTATTGTCAGTTTTGTTAGGTGGGTGTACAAGTTGTCAACTAACCCAGGGGAGTGGCCTTTTACACCCAAAACTAAAACAGAAAAGGACTAACATGCAATAAAATTAATTTGTATAAACTTGAGTGAACCACAGTTAATTGTTTCTAGAAAGTGAACAATTTATTTTTGAAAAAAATCTATCAAACCCTCAATTCTTCCACCTCAATTACACACTTATACATGTAGGAAAACAGTTGCATGTGTTCAATAGGAGAAACAGGTATGAATGTTATAAAAAGCCAACCATTTCAAGAAAAGAATGATGACCTGTCTTAAAAATTAATTTTTTTTTGTAGCAACTTCCAGGTAATTTCCAAAACAGTGAGTACTAGTAAATAAACCAATATGGTGTGGTCCATAGTACTATTGTACAGCTTGATTCTGTGTCATTATTCACCTCATACATGTTCACTGTGCAGATGCCTTGGGAATGACTTGTGCATGCTTTATATTGAAATGGATTCACTAAAGATGGTATCATGAGTGAAGAAACTACAGTAGGGAAGTATGGCAGAATGATGTACTTTTCACAACACAACAAGAAACTGCCAAAAACATGTTACTGATAAACAATGCAGTATTTCTGTCCCATGAACACATATATAAACTTGTTTACACAGACAGTTCAGAGTCAACACACAATTTACCTGTTCCATGATATGTTGGTAAAAGTAATGAATGAATCTCTTGATCTCTTCTGGAACATGGTATGATGGGACTGGGGCAGGATCCATCCCCTCATCTGGACCAGCACCATAACCTGTGTCCCACACCATCACAACAAATAATTGTCAATAATTAATTAATACAAAAAATATTTTATGGGCTTTCATAACAATATACACACGCTCACACTCTTGACCAGCACCATAACCTGTGTCCCACACCATCACAACAAACTGCCATTAATTCATTAATACAAAAAAATTTTATGGGCTTCCACAACATTATACACACACCTGCTCACACTCTTGACCAGTACCATAACCTGTGTCACACACCATCACAACAAACTGCCACTAACTAATTAACACAAAAAAAAATTTATGGGCTTTCATAACAATACACATACCCACTCACACTTCAGTGTTCTAGCTGGGCCAAAACACTACACACCCTCTCATTTTTCTCAGCACCCTTTTGTTTTTATATAACACCCTGTCAATTTCTCATCGCAAACCTCTCCCATACTGTAAAATTGCAATCAAGTTCAGAGAGCTATAGGTTTTCACTTGATATTTTTGATATCTAATGTAAATTAGAGCACCCTTTTGGGTTTTTGAACACTGTATTTAAATATACATGTATATAACATACATAAATAAATACATACACAAAGAGAAGCAACAAAAAAAGAAAACAAAAACAAAAAGGTAAAAATGATCAAACCTGTCATATCATCAAAAATACAAATTAAATAATAATTTAATAATTAAATAAATATAGACAGTATAATTGAATTAATGAAATAGTTAGCAGTTATGAGTTGACCAGTGAAGGAGACTCTGATCACATCATCAAGTGAGATGAACAGCTCGAGCTATACAATCTGATTTGAATAATTGCATCAGTTTTTGAAGTTTCTATTATCTACTCAGTTAGCCCATCATGTGGTACTACACGACCTGTTAGATAAAAAGTTGATTTTCTTAATGGATCTGCTAGTCTGGGGCAGTCAGCTCACTCAGAAATACATTCAAACATTTCATGACTACATTGCAGTTCACTTTAAAATTCTGTTTATGTCCCAAACTCTATATACAACTTTAAAAACTGGAGGAGGGTATTTTTTGTTTAAAATATGAAGGTCATCCAATAACATTTCTCACTGTACATGATTGTACATCTGAGATTGCTGAAGTGCGTGGACCCAAGGTACCATGGTCATTACTTTCTGGAACTTGCACTACGTCTGAATTTGTGTTTTTGACTGAGAGGGCGAGAGATGGGAGGGGGTGAAGGCGAGGGATACTCTCTATCTGCAAAACTTGGCAGGTCTATGATTATTTATAATTATAGTACTAATACCGGTAGTTAAAATGAGATACTGAAAGACATTCATGAAAGTGTAATTGATACTAACCATAGTTTCCCTCATACTGCTGGTCTGGGTCACCATAGCTGTAATGTGCTGGCGGTAGGACATTGGCTTGTACTTCATACTGCAAAACAGACAAACACATTACACAGATACAATCATCAGTACACGATTTGACAGTACTGTAGTGAAGCTTTATTATCTAGGCACGAGCATTTTAACAAACTGAAACTTTCTGAAAATCTTTCCAATGATTTCCAAGTGTACCGAGTTGCATCCTCGGAAACCCAGGGCGTCGAACAGAGAAGAACAGTGTAAGGGTAGGGCGAAGAGTGGAGACTGGAAAGAGA
>JAOBYE010582189.1:0-12464 GCA_025403585.1 Parazoanthus swiftii
GGCAATTTAGAGTGCAAATATGCACCAAAACGAGTGCAAATATGAGACCGTACTACACTGTTCACGAACTGGTTTGATCGGTTCAGTGATTTGAATTGATTCCTTTCCTCGTTTGTGATTGTGGTTGTTTGTATTTCAAGGAAATCAGTTTTGCAAAATTTTCATAGTACGATTGTTGATCGATTCTCGGAAATTTCTGTCTCAAATATCGTTATAATTAGCAAGAGTTTGCCCGCTCGTGCAGCAATTCCTTCATACGAAATTTAATCTGGAATTTCAAAGGAACTGTTATTATAGTTAAATTCGAGCTACATTAAAAAACAGTTCTAAACGGATAATGCTATGTCTGCGACATTCCGGTATTTCTTCAAAATTGCAAGATTCAAAACATTGTTAGTAAAACAAAGAGCTACACTGACCTGAATGTTGGAAAACATGTTATAGTTTGTCTGAAATCCAACACATTTAATACAGCGAAGTCGTTTCTGACAGCGAAAAGCAGGCTAACAACGAACTGCCGAGCAGGACTCATTAAATATTCCGCCACCACATTCACATTTTCCATTGACACATTATTGAGACACTGTCGGAAAGTTATTAAAAGAGAATAATCTCCTTTGAAAGTATTACAGAATAGCGGCAGTGAAGCTTGAACATCCCGCTTGAGTTCAGTCGACAGTTCTAAAATGTCTGCAAGTGCAATCTACGATGAGAACTTTATTCTGGATACCGTATATACTTGGCCAGTAGTTCTCCATTCAGTTTCTTGCTAAAAGGCTGTCGATGTGCAACTTCAGTAGGCAGAGGATGATCGAAGTTTCAAACTATTTAAAATTCAGTAATTGTATTCCAAGTGCAGCAAAAATAGCCGTTGGCCAGTTTGTCGTTTACAAATAGTTTCTTAATTCATGTCTGCGTCGACGTCGTCTCGTAATTTCAACCACAATATTTCCGAAGAGGATAATCTTTTTGGTGGTCACATTCTTGGAGATTTTAGCTGAACAAATGTCGCCGAAGTTGTTCAACGATCACATGTAAAATGTGTAAGTTGCCTTGAATGAACTGAGCGCGAGCGCGCGTGGTCGCCGAAACAAAAACCGGTTTGACGAGTTCTCATACATTTGCAGTATGATTAACACAACCGTTTTATCACGCGCGCCTTTATTTTATTCTTTTGGGGAAAGTCGTATAATAAACGTCTTATTTGACAGTTTAGTATGCAGTATGGCTGGATATTGGATACCGCAATTTGAAGAACTTTGAAAAACACTCGAGTGCAAATTAATTCCAAACTGAACTCGAAATAGTATGATTACTGCTACAAATTTCACGAGAAAAAATGATATCGCACGAATCACGAAGCCTTTTTCAAAGAGCTCTGTGTCAAACGCGTACGCGCTCGCTTCCAACATTTTGCTATTTAACATCTAAAATGTCTGTTCAACAACAAAGCTTGGATCCTAAAATGAAATTCGAAAGTACATAACCCTGCAGACAACGGGATGTAAACATTTTGATGCTCATAAACTGTGAATCTCAATATAACTGACTTCAATAGCTCGAAGCTGCTCGACTTTCGGAAAGATGAAGTGTGGTTCCCGGCGCCGATCAAATTAGTTGCTGTTTTCAAAGAATGTTGACATTGAATTGCTAATCAGATGAGAAATGTCGAACGTTGCACTGGTGAAGACTGGTGATCCTACCTGAGATAAAAGAGCTTCATCTAAAAGCTAGAAAATTGCTATTCACCTATTGTTTACAGGCATATCAATTTCTTTTATATTTGCTGCCAATGTTCCCCAAAAAGGAAGGCTCGACAGCCCGAAAACAAGATCGTCAAACGTAGATCGTCGAGTTCCTTTTTGTTCTCGTTATCATATGAATTTCCTTGAACAAATCCATTGCATTCGGACATCAGACATACTTTTCAACTGTGCCTCACTTGGTGTAGTAAAGTCAACAAAAAAACTTTACTGACACAAAAAGGTGTCGTTTAATAAGCTCTTTAACTTTGTCAAACTTTAACTCCATGTCGTCTCGACTCAGTGCACACCAAAACATTCTCATCTATTAGGTGATTAGCCAATCAGCTTGCGAGATTCATCCCTACTATGCGATTCTATAAACCCAAAATGTGTAGGTAAGCGCCGGCGTTGAAATACTACAGCGGTATCGCTAGTACCAGTCTAAATCGTTCAAAAAAGGCGAGCCAAACGCCTGGCAGAAAAGCTAAATATTGCAACTTGTTCTTTTTTTTTATTCAGACAGCTTGAGAAAAGGTATAATGAAAAATATACTGAAATTTATGAGTTTAGTAGGTAAACTGAAGACCACAAAGCGAACAGGATGGGTCTATCAAGATGTCCAGTCTCCTGAAAGCGTCTCTGACCACATGTACAGAATGGCGATGTTTAGCTTTCTGTTGGCCGATCAAAAAGACAATATTCCTCTTGATAAAGATCGTTGTATTAAGTTAGCTCTAGTTCACGACCTGGCAGAGTGCATTGTTGGTAAGTGATTTGTTTTCGCATGCAGACAATTCGTATCCTATAAAGGCCAATGCAAGTTTATATTATAATCATATAATCATTACTTGCAAGAACTCAAACAATACTAACGAGTATCGTACAATATGAGGCCGTCAGGCCCCAACCCAAACCCTCAGTGATGCCCCAATCTCACCAACTAACTGCCATAGAATTGTAAGTAGTTTGCACTGACTCCAGGATTTAAGAGTGAAATCACACGGATTGATTCAACAGCTAGAGATGTGGTTGCAGATGAGATCTATACTAAAATTTTGTTCCTGGTTCAGCTACTACTGTATCCAAAGGTGTAAATCTTTCTAAAATTTTTTTGGATGGACATCAAAGCACAAAATTTTGTGGGACAGGTCAAAAATAATGTCAAATAGTAAGCAACAGTACTAAAGTGTGAAAGCCTAACATTTTAAAACTTATGCCGGGTTAGGAGAGTCTGAGGAGTCAGGATGGCCGAGTGGTTAGTGCTCATGCATCCCACCTCTGTGGGCCCAGGATCAAATCCTGTGGGCTTCGCATGTGGGCTGAGATTGTAATTGTCAATCTCCTTCTGACTCCGAGGGTTTTTCTCTGTTTTTTCTCCCTCTACAAAATCGACTTTCATGCCAAAATCTGTGCCATCAAGTGATTAAACATAATAAGCCATGGCTTGAGAGAATGGACAACCACTCCCAGAGCAGTGATGATAAATAAAATTTTGTTGTTTAGCATTAACAAGTCTCAGAGCACAAAGTCCTGAAGCTAAATCACATTGTATTTCATAAGAGGTTTCCTTAGTTTTGTCTTTGGTCTCGACTGGTCTTTATGTTTTCTTGTTATATTCTATAAAAATCATGACTTTATTTGGGTTTGGATTTGCTTGAATCACTTGTTATGGCTCTCGTTTAGTTTCTCTTGTGAGGATCATTCAACAATGTGCTTGCCATGAGTAACAAGCTCAGAGCCAAACTGTGTTGTAAATATTATTTTTTTATTTGCAGGTTTTATTGTTTCTGATAATTGTGCTGGGTCAAGTATTTTTTTGTTTTTGTTTTTCAGAAGTCAGTCAGCGATTCTCGAATTCAGTGTATTGACAATTAATTCAAATTAAACAAAAACTTGTTGGTTACAGGAGATCTCATTAAATCCTGAAAAGGAAAAAGCAACAAAAGGTCTTTCATTGAATGGCGGTGTATCTAAACTCCAAGATGAGACCTTTTGAAACCCACTGAAATTTTACAACTACATTTGATTAATTGCAGGAGATATTGCACCTGCTGATGGGGTCAGTGATGAAGAGAAACATCACCAAGAAAAGGAAGCTATGGAACACATGACAACCTTAATAGGGAAGGATGCTGGCAGTGAAGTTATGGGACTTTGGAAAGAGTACAATGAAAGATTGACACCAGAGGCAAAATTTGTGAAGGATTTGGACAGATTTGAGATGATATTACAGGCCTATGAGTATGAGAGAGCAGAGGGAAATGTAGGAAGGCTTCAGGACTTCTTTGAGTCAACAAAAGGAAAATTCCAGCATCCTTTGGTGATAAAATGGGTTGAAGAACTATACAAACAGAGACATGAGGCAAGTTAATCCTTCGACCACCAGACAACCTCTTGACTTACTTTCTCATGACTCAAAATTGACCTTTTGAATACATTTTTTATTGATTTTCAAGGGACTGTATATCAAGCTTTAATAGTCCAAGGGCAATAAATGCTTGTGAGTACTGGATTACTTTGTATCCTGCCACTAATAAAATGGACCGTATCTTCCTGTGTATATGGACTGTTATCTTGATTACCCACGACCAGCTCCTATTTGGCCTTGTTATTTTTCTTAGTTACCAACTACAAATTAGTACACTAACATTAAACATAACTATGTATGAAATGAGCAGCATTGAATGAACCATTTTCACCTTAGTGCTGCAGTAAGAATTACTAGGTCACCCTGGCCATTGTACTGTATCATTCATTGATAAAAACCTCAGGGAGGGGGGGAGTTACTCCCTATAGTTGGATGTCGGGGGAGCTCATCATATTGTTTTAGGGAATGAAATTGGCAATCTAGTATTTTTTAGGGGTTTTCTCGGGCAAAACCCAAGTCTTGAGAATACCTGATATTTTTAGGGTAATCCTGGTGATAATAATGACAATATGCTCACAAAAGATTATGAGAACAGAGTATTTGATAGATACAGCTAACAATAAATGGCATTTGACTTTTATATTACTGACATATTGCATTTTATACGCAATATACAAGTCAGAGAGGTATATTTTCGGGTAGCAAAATCTGAGGACAGGTATTTTTTAGGGTATTTACTTATGTTTTTTTGCTGTGCTCTCCTGGCAACTTACAAACTTAGGGAGTATCAACCCTGGGATAAAATCCCCATTCAATATACAGTTAAAACCACGTAATCGTATATAAGAATTAGAAACAGCAAATACATGAATGCCTAGTTACAGTAACCTCATACACGCAGCAGTATATTCTTTGGATAAGTATACATATTCATTAATTAGGGTAGGCTATTTACATGTAGTATTAAGTGTAAAAGCACCAGATCCCAGATCCGCATTGAGTATTACTGTGAACCAGAATCCGTGCTAGTTAGTGGCTCTGTTCTCTTTTGAAAACCAGTTTATAACAGATCGGACGTTTATCGCGTGCAAAGAATATGCCAATCAACACACTCTTTCATCTCTGCTTATACGAAGCACCATCCTTGAAGGTATCACGAGATTAGAACAAGCTCGGTTTTGGTGTCACCTGCTAAAGAAACAAGTTCCTTCAAATTGAAAATTTAGAGACAGACACGTGCCGTGATTGTATTCAGCAAAGAAGTTCCTTGCTAGCTCATTTACAGCTCTGGCTGGTAAACGCATCTGAGTGCAAATGAAAGCCAAAATTGGCGGTCATTTTCAAAACCTGAGGTTACCAATTACAGCAATTTATGTTCAGTTCAATCAAGCGTTCTTAGCACTCAACAGCCGATCATTTGGAAGAAACTAATCAATTGTCCTTAAATACTACGTTTAACTATATAGGAACATGCTCAGACTAATCTTGGTTCTTATACATCGTTTTTTGATGCAATTAAAAGTTGGGTAATCTTTGACCAGGTACTGCCTTTGTGAATACATGTAAAAGGTAAAACAGTTCAACCACACAGTCTCAGTTCATGTGGCAGTAGACACCCTGCGCTCACTTCTGGGGACCAGGAACCTCCTCTATGAAGATACGCGAGTACGAGTTCCAGCCGGTGTACGCGTCAGCATTTCCGTAACCACGACAGTTGCCTACCCAGAACCCCACGGTAACTCTGCCCTTACGGATATTCTGACAGTGACCCTCGATGTGGCGATGGCGGTGAAGGTTATGGTTCTTTCCGGTCCGCATGTAGAACACTCCATCAATGGGCATGGGGCCGCTACACTCGGCACCGTTGAACTTGAAATACCATCGCTTGCAGCAAGTGTTACAGTTGTAGATCCTGAGAGTCCCGTCCCAATAAACTCGAAGAGCCGTGTTACTGTTCTTCTTGGTGAAAATACAGTCCTGTTGAAACAATTTTCACGGGATGCAAAGTTGAGCTTCAAGTTCTTTTCCCCTTTATATTTATAATGTATTTATAAAAAAAATATTCTGTACATACTCGCATATTAATTTTCTGTAATTCATTAATATTTGCGCGGTATTTAAATAAATATTGTTGTTGTTGTTCTTATAACTGCTTTATTCTATTGTAATCAAGTGTATTTAGGCACTCTGCACATTTTTAGGATATTTTTGGATTATCATTGTAAATTTCTAGTATTGGACTTGTTTAATTATTTTGTTTCTTAGCGGTGTACACTTTTACTAATTCTTGAATTTCTGAATTTTTTAAGAGTTTTGATTTCTTGAAGTTTTGTTCACATGCGAAGTAAATGAACTATCAGCATTTCTTAGATCTTCAATTGCTACAAATACCGATGCATGTTTTCAAAGCTTGTTTTCTAATGTATGTATATATATTGTCGTATCAAATTAGTTCAGACAGTTGACAATGGTTTGAGAAAATCTTCTTGTTCTTTATTAGTGTTAGGCAATCCTTTAGCCAATCAATTGCTTTTCCATTTGATATGTAACACGTATCTAACTTTGCTGAGTAATAATGAATCGAAGGCGGTGTGTTTTTTGCCTTATGATCTGCTTAAACTTCTGCTTAATCAAACTTGTTCTTTTGTAGTTGCGTCCCTTGGGTTCACCTGCTCAAAGCCGCCTGACGCAACAGGCCCGTTGCAGCCCGTAATTACATTGGCCTTATTATACTGGGTGTGAAACAGCATACATTCACATCCATTCCGCTTGAATATATAAAAGATAAAATAAAGTTTTGAAAGTTTTTTTCCTAGGATAAAATATATGCCGTTTTCATACTCACGATGGGACACATGCGATCAACTACAATGAGATAAAGTCGTATATTCTATGATCCAATTAGTCATTAGATTCGTTAGTGACATCCCTTATCAAATTTTCATGGTCATTTCTTTAGGGCGCACTTGCTAATGCATGCATTTTGCTTTAGTTCTGATAACAATTAAGTTGGGCTATATACCCGCTGTTCCTTTTGGTGGATGTTTGGAACTGCAGTTCGGAAAAGCGCCAGTTAAAACCACCAGAATCCTCAAAAAGAATAAGGTAATGGGGTATCAACACTGAAATCGAAGAACACTTCACACATAACTACTTCTTCTTACGAGTTGGGTCATTTTCCTCAACTGTGTCTGTAGAGGTCGCTTGGTAAGGTATTATTTCGGTGTTTCCCTGTAAAGTGTAGCCAATGACAGCAAGAATAAAGCAATCTCAAACCCAGCCAACCCACATTTGCTCCCATTCCTCTCGGAGATGTGAATTGACCTCTGGTGCCGTCGCACTCACTGACGAATCGATCGTTAAACTGAACCCTGTAACATCATTGCATATAAGCATGTTTCGATCTCAGTTGGATGTTTGCTCATTTAATTTTCTTACCTTTATTTTGCCATTGTCTTTTCCATCGTTGATGTCTTTCCATGAACACTCCTTCCAATTTGCACGAGCACCCGGAGGGCCTTGAGGCCCCGGTGGACCGGGAGGTCCCGCGGCTGCATCACCAGCAACAACGCTGACAGACACCGCACGTGACTGCTGCACAGGAAAAAGGAGCAGCTTTATATAATTTAAACGTTTAACCCAGGTTAACTCTGAACCATGTACATGCTTGCCTTCATGTTCAGGGGCGAGCCAGAGAAGGATTGTTGGACGTTCGTATAAAGAAAATGAAACTATACAATTTTAGCTGATTCTCTGACTGCTATCGCGCGAAAGCTGAATGACACACTATTGGGACATTCTTCTTGTTTCCCCCCTCCCTATTCCACTGCAAATGTCTGGCTACAAGGTTTTTGGCCCATTGTGCTTTTTATGAAAAGCGCAATATTATGCTCCTGTTGGTACAGTACTCGAAACTTTAATTAAAGTAAACAAATTGTGCTCCTTGTTTTCAAAAATTTGCTCACCAAAACGAGAATATTGCTGTGAATAATGCAACGCGAAAACGACTTCAAATTAAACAATGTTTAGATGTTTTTCAAATTTGATTTTGGTACAAATTTATTGGTGGTTTACAACAGTTGGCCTTGGCAGTGGATATCAGCTGCCCGCATCTCATTTATTTGTGGATTAATCCAATTTATGACGAGCTAAAATAGTAAACGTAAACTAACACTGAAAACCTCGAGGAAACAGACCTATACACATCTGCCAGCTTATTAAAGTCAATTTTTCTACGTCATTGAGGAGTGGTATAGCAGTTGTTGATAGACGACTAGCTTCGGCAATTCCCATGTGAAACCAGACTCGCTCTAATTTCCCCCAGTAACCGCCTATACTACAGGCTATAGTATCACGGCACGCAGATTTCACCAAAAGGGGACTAGTAAGTAAGCTAGTCAAATATTCCCCAGTATCTTCAAGACGTATTACAAATAACAGATTACCTAAATTTAGTTTAATTGTTCTATTCCATATAAAAAAATGTACCAAAAATAGTAAGGAAATGGAGTTGTGTGATTCAACAATGCTAAAATTTCATCTTATTTTTGCCCGGCAGTGCCTTTTGGCACCAATTATTCCAAAAACATGTCAGCACAATGAGCCAAATCCTATTAAATATATGGCATTGATATATATCGGTATGAACAAAACATTATCCTTTAGGAAACTAGACAAATACGTTATTTCTAATGGGTCTTCTTGTTTGCGCAGAATGTTTCATCCCACTGGACAGCAGTGTTGGCCTTTACTGTTAGTTTTGAACCATTACGACTGCTGTATGTACATCAAAAAGTCTTGGTTCGCGTTCAGTTCTGTAACGCAGGGTATTTTAAACAATATGAATTACCAGAATTCCTAACAGCTGTAAGTAATTTGTGGCTGTTGTATAATGAGGGAGGGGGGTGGGGGAGGGGAGTTGTAACAAGAATGAGATTAATTAAAAGATGCCGGCTTAATTTTTTAAAAGTTTTTTAACTGTTAAAGTAATGTTTCTCATTTTTGTAACAAATTAACCATCGAACGGTCGGGGGGTGTGATTCAAATTGAGCCCCAAGGAATTTTTGAATTTAATCCTGAAGAAAACTGTACGTACTTCAACCAGTTTACGTAAATTACATGACGTCATCATTTAAATATAAGTAAACCAATTATCGGAATTCTTAATTGCCATTATATTCTTCAATATTTCCCCATTCGAAGCTGTATATACATGTTTTCCTTAATTTCATGGGAGTTTGTTAAAATTAAAAACATGTACTTACTTTACATCAGGGCTTTCCTGTTGCTTTTCCAGCTACGATACTGATCATCAGAGCCAACATCAATACGGACAAACCTTTCATGGTGAAGCTTCAATTTACCTGCAAGTTGCCCGAGGGGGATGTTGAAGTTTTGAATTGATCGATACATAAGCTTGCAAGACAGCGACCAAATTGTTGTGTTTTAATCTATTCAACATTACTGGCTTCTGTAAATATTCAAGCTCCAGTTATTTCTCCGCGTATCCAACGTTTGGGGTTAATGGACTGAAATAACAGTATTATAGCTATTGGTTAAAAGTTAATTACTGTCATACACATGCTCCTTGACAAAGGGCTCTGGATGGAGCCTGAAAGTTCGGACTTTCAAGTTTAAGTTGGATATAGCGAATAACTCTTTTTCATCATTAATTACTGTCAATTGTGTATACTTCAGTCAATTTTTAGTACAATTAAATTTATTTTAACCGTTGAACTTCGCTATAAATCCACGCCCAAAACCAACTATATTGAAGTCTGAAGAGCTTATTTATCATTTCGAACAAATTTTGTTCGTCGGACTTTCACAATTTGTTTAAACGAACGCTGTCCAAGACTTTTCAGTTTAACGACTTCGATCAAATTCGTCTGTAGCATGACGTCTAAAAAGCAAGGTAAATTCTGAATTATTTCCAAGATTCTTAATGGATTTTGACCGGCGATTCTGTTTTGCCAGAGATTTAATTCATGTTTCGGCTGTAAAAGGTTCTAAAACACCAATTGACTCAGGTCAACAAAAGCGATATAGAATATTGCACCATCAAGGAAATCGCAAGTACTAATCGTTTAAAATGTCTTATTTCGCATTCTGACACCGGAAACAAGTTTAAGTATTAAAGAAAGTTTTGTTTTAAAAGAAAGAAATTTGATGTAGTTTTTGGGGTTGTTAGTTTTACAGTTGTATGAATTTTAACCAAGTAACCTTTCCAGAAAATCTTATTTGTAGACGCTCTGAGACTTGTTCAACTCTAAAAATACGTTAAGAGCCAGCCTTATTAACCGAACAAATGCAGGAATGGAAGACAAAAAAATTACCTCTGAGTTTGAATCTTTGTGCGCTTGGTCACAAGAGTGTCTTGTAAACTGAACAAACCTTTCTGGAGCCAGGTCCTGATTTGGAAAATGGGGTCTGATTTGCCTCTTATATTATCGACAAGGTAAGACTGTTTAATTCCTTACTGGCAAGATTCGTTCCTATTGGTCGGTAATTTTAGAAGCGTCTGCGTTCTTTAAAGTGTTGTCGTTGATGCAAAACTGAAGTCCAATACAATCTATGCTATCATCAAATATGTTACATGCACTCAATACCAAACAAAATAAACAAAATATGTTAGCCGGCTGATCTTAAGATGATGCCTTTCTAATAAATCAGCAGAGGAAATCTTTTCGCTTAACAATTTCAACTCAACCAAAACCCTTTGTTGTTCCTTTTAAATAGCAAATGTAGGCAGCCTCTAATACGAAACTGAGTTAAATATGATAATCTTATTGTATCCATAAAACAACGGGAGCAAAAGGACCTGGGGTGTTTTGCAATATTTGTTTTTCACTTTTACAAACAACGCTTGAGCCATTAACAAAATTGATCAAGAAAATTCAAGTACCAAATTTACTGGTGTAAATCCAAAAGTCTAAAACTAAACTAAAAATATGTGTTATGAAACTAAGATAAAGAAAAAATTACGACAACAGATTACTTTTCAAATGAAACTACATGGAGGAAAACTCTTTTTATGAAACTTCCTTGTTGCAAAGGTTAACTCGCTTTGATGATAACGATCTCGAGTTAATTTTAAAACACTGAAACAAAGATAGTTTATGGCTAGTGAGAGTTAAAAATAGAGACCATGTTCTTTTTCTAATATTCTCCATACAGGAAGCGTTTTGGTTCAATAAAGTTGATCAAAAGCCAAGGTATAACAACCTGATTGTTCTCTTCCGTGTCTCAGTAATCTGTCCAGCCAAGCGGCGTATCGAGCCCGGGCAAAACGAATTGGCATTTTCATGCTTATCTTTTAATGAACGAAGGTGAATGTCAAGTTTATTGCTGAATTTCACCCTATTTCTGGAACGTTTTTTCGCAGAATGAGAGAACATCTGAAAGTGTTTCACAAAAAACCGTTGCAAAATAGGAAACAAAAGGGCTCTATTTTGTTTGAAGTTTGAATTGCACTTGATCAAAAGTGCTGAAAACATAACCGTGTGCGTAATTATGCAAAATTGAGTCAACGTTTGACAGTTATATCACGAACACGCGTTTGATATGATGTGATAAACAGCCAATGAGGCGCCAAGCACCAAGTTAGCTGTAATAACCTCATATCAAACAAGTCCTGAGTAGATAACTACTTCATCAAATACCTGCTACTGATTTACCAAAGTTTTTAGTAAAAGTTTCTTTTCTTTTTTAAAAAGCCTAGGAAGATCGAAATTAATAAACCGTTTTTTGGCATAAGAAGTCACATACATGTGTTTTGTAAGATGTGTAGACAACTCTCGGGGTTCAAAATAAAATCGGTTCGTTCATTCACGAAGTTCTTTGAATAGTTGCCAAGAAAATACCGGAAAGACATGGTACTCATCGTCAAAACTTTTCTGCAAATATTCGGATATATGGTTGCTGTACAAAGGTGTTATAACTAAAAGCAGCATTTTGCAGCTGTTGCTTTACTGAAAAACGTAGTTGGTGATTCAAACATGGGAAGGAGGCTGAACACAGATTGCTTTGCCAACCTAATCGACTTGTGGTCAAATGAGCCGATTGGGAAAGCAAACAATGGGAAGGGACCGTTTTCAAGTTATGTTAATATAGCAATTATATTTCATTGAATGTAGCTGCTCCACAATTTGCTCAATCTTATCCGGAACAGTGGTAATCAGATTGATCATTTTAACTTGATCAGATGTACTTACAGCTACTAGAAGTATGTGGTCAAGGAATACACTTGTATATACAAACTATGTAAACTTACATCACTGTAGCAGCGATGTGAACTGACAGCACTGTAACAGCGATGTGAACTGACAGCACTGTAACAGCGATGTGAACTG
>JAOBYE010582300.1:0-12463 GCA_025403585.1 Parazoanthus swiftii
TGAGCGTGTAATTTCATAACGTCACGCGGCCTAAAGTTTTTCAGAAACTCGCACTATTAGATTTGTCTGCCTGTGGTAACGAGATAACATATGGCGAAGGGCTGAGTGTTACGAGATGAAGTCTTCAGTTGCTAAAGGCTATTTGGTGTAAAGCATGCAACATTCTTGTTACTCGTTGCTTTTTATTCCTTACATATAAACATACTGAGAAAATCTGACAACTTATCTGACTGTAAGAGGCTTTGTTGTCTCTGATTAAAAACGTTACGGAATACGGGTGAGAAAAAAATAGGAATTAGCATTCTACAAACAGAAATAGCAATACAAGAACTCGGGATATTTCAGCTATCAGCTTTTCCATTAGCAAGTCGATTGCAGTATAGAACTTGAAGTGGTACTTGTGTCGCAGTTTAAAGTTTGATAAAAGACGTATTGTTAGGGGCTGATTTAAATGTGAAGGGAGAGGAGGGTGGTGAGAGAGGGGCAAAAGTTTAAACGTGCTAAAACTAGAGCGATCTAGCTGGATATCGCCGCTTTTTCGTCTGCCCTCAGAGATAGAACTTCACTCGTTTTAAGAGTGCGTTCGTTTGGGACTTTTCCGGAACATGATTACTAGTGCTAACCTTTTGCTGTGTACTTTTCCATCGTTCTGAATATTTTTTCCAACCACGAAACAAACTGTCCGCGATTTTGTCTTAAATCACAACAGTGATCTGGGCTGTGATTCCTGAAATCATTTTCAGAAACGATAATCCATGTAATCCTATTTCAAAGTAGTCCCAAACGAACGCCGCACAAGAAAACGTTTTATTAAATGAAGGCGCATGGCAGAAGAAACTTGAAAATAACGAATTAGTCCCAGTACCTAACGGCCGAGTGTATAACACAGGTAGGCCAGCCCCATGAATCATTATAAATGCTCTTTTTATTAAAATAGTTATATTTTAATTAGACTACGAGTAGTCCCTATTTTTCCTCTTGAGTCCGTCGAGCCTCGGAAAAGAATTCGCGGAACGGAAGACGGCGCGGCGCGCGGAAACTCTCTCTTTCTCTCTTATTGTGTTTTTCTCGCCCCAGTTTCCGCGCGCCGCGTCGTCTTCCATTCCGCGAATTCTTTTCCGAGGCTCGACGGACTCAAGAGGAAAAATAGGGACAGGGACTACTCGTAGTCCATATTTTAATAAGTAGTTTTGAAGTGCTAATTGACACGAACAACAACGCCGTAAAGCTGCGAGAAGTCTCTCCTTGACAGAAAAATGGAAACACAAACATCTTAGCAACGAGTTGTAACATCCTCTTAATATAGTAAAAATTCTTAAAAAAAAAGGTTGAACTTGCAAAAAACTTGAGAACAAAGAAAAAACATGTCAGTGTACTCGTACTCTTTGTTACATTGCTCAGAAAATTTAAGACTGAAAATGAAACTCAGCCTCAGGAGAAAATTAACTGGTTCTTATCAGAAAAAAAGCGTGCAGTTTTAGTCAGCCGTTCAGCCAGTTTCCAGATTTAAACTAAATTAGTTTTCAATGGTACAGTACAACAAGAAACAAATGTCCGTGGGCGCGAAATAGTTTTCGGAAAGCAGAAAAATAATTTGTTTTCTATTCTTTCTTTACAGTATATAGTTGCACTAAAAAACTAATTACCGCAGCCGATATTGTTGGAGCTAAATTAGTGCTGATTGAAAGTTGCCTTGTTCATTAGTTCAGTGGGGCGAAGATTCAGTTGGACTTGCAAAGCGACCCAAAATTGTTTTGCTTCCTCCCAACACGCCTTTTCAATTACGTCTAAATTCCGAATTGTTTATATTTTTTATTGTTCTTCAGCGTGAGAGCAATTTCTTTTTGATTATTTCCAAGCTTCTGTTATCTCACGTAGCCACCCTGTTAAGCGGTTTCAGGAAGGCCATGTTTCACATCAATAAAATATTTTCAAGAAGTTTATTAGCCAAACAAAACTTTAATCTACAATAGCCGTTTACGAAAACTCGTACTGGCAGACCCAGTTTTATGACCAAGAGCAAAAGAAAACCATCGTCAAAATAGCTTCGAAAGAACTAAAGCAGTGAATACTGTGATTCTCGTGGTAATTAATAGCATGCACTCGAGTGCGAATAATACCTGCTGTTTCATTCCGAATTTTCGTTGTATAATATAAAGTATAAATCTAAAATAGCCGGTGTGAATGGAACTTAAACCTTCTTATAAACAACACTTACAAAGAAATATCAATACAATATTTGATATTAAAAACATAACACGTTTTGACCACTTGCATATTATGTCCTGTCGGATATTGAAAGCAATAAATTCCGATCCCTATTAAGATATAAATATTCCGTTCTAACGTATTGAAACTGATATTTTAAAACTTGTGGCCTTTAAAAAATATGACGCGTGAGTCTTTAAGTTATAATATTCATTTTAAAAATGCCAAACTTGGTTTTTTTATTGTTCTCTCAAAAAATATTTAAATTTTGTTAAAAGCTTTTTGTGTATTTCTTATGTAAATTACAGGTTTTATCGCGATTATCGCCAAAGTGCAGAGCAATTACGATCTGTGAACCAGCGACAAAAATGCAAGGTAGTTTATATATCTCTATGTTAATAGATTCAGCAAAAAATTGAAACTTGAAATATAATTGTCCCTCCGTCAATGAAGTTTGTAAGATTTTTATATTAATTTAAATTGTGTCAATGCGAGTTGTACAATATGTGCGAGATGTTGTTTATGTTATAAGTCCGAAAAGCCGATCACTTGAATTCGTATATTCAATTATTTGCTTTTGGATTAAATTTTAAATCAATTCATTTTTTCTACAAGAAATAACAAGAGCGATTTTTCAATGAAAGATTAATTCCTTAATGTACTGTCGACACTCTAGTTTAGTTTCCAGTAATTGGCTCTTCTGACTTCCCAAGTGTTTACAAAACTCCCTCTTTACTTGTGAGATACTCGGCAAGAAAAAGAAAACAAATGTTGTTCACTTATTCCAAACCTAGAAAAACTAGAAATCAATGAAGTCTCACTAGCATAACTCACTGTAAAATAGACTCACCCGCATAATAAGTCGCAATCTTCGCAAGGTTTTCGGATAATGCCCGTCCTTCTTCAATTTCTTGACACCCTTGATAAACCATGGTACAGAATACTTGATCATGCATGCACAACCGACAACAAGCGTTATAAAGAAAAGCCCAATACATGTGGCCCAGGAAATGTTGAACACAAAATTGGCTTCATAGAAGTCGAGCGAGAAGTGAATTGCGATGTTGAAAAGCCATATGACGAGTCCAATCCAGCCCTTGTACTGGTTAAAGGTACGGTTCGTATCTCCGATCCACGCGGACAGGAAGTAAGTTCGCTTCTGAATAAGTGTAATATCCACATCTGTTATGTGTTCAAGGTCGCCATCGTCCTCGTCTTGTGGTTGTTTTTCTTTCTCCGTGTCCTTGCCAGCACCATAAGGATTTGGAGTCGCTGGTTTCAGAGAGCTGGTTAACCCCCTCCATCGTGTAATCGTGCGCCCCTGACTAGCCTCTGTCTTAATCTTATCTTGGTCGCTATTGTCCACCATTCAGATATTGCTCAAATACCAGTCTTCAAGTGGGACAAGTGGTTTCTAAACTGTAAACTTCACAACAATGTCGTAAATATACATCCCGTAACCTGCAGAGACAAAGGCAAATGGATTCAAATTACAAGCTATTTCAAAATCACCAGACTTCACTGGTTTTCATCTGCCACCTTCCTGGTCAAAATTAGCCTGTTGCCAGTTACGACAGTTTCTACCTAGAAAAGCTGAGCTTTGAAGAATGCATCGTCAACCATTACCTGCACGAGTACGAATTGCTCGATAAATACACTCATCAAGGGGTCAAGACTTTTCTGATATACGCTCAAATGCTATTACACGATTTTGTATATCAAGTAAGGTTGTCAGTTCTCTGTCGATATACGATGTGGTAACAGGAGATCGTTCTGTTTTGCTTTAGTTGAAAAGGAGACCGAGCAAATTCTAACACATGAATATTCAACACAATTTAATGACAAATCTGTCCAAAGATTCTCTGCGTTGAGTTATAAACATCTTCGTGGTTTAGATAAGTTTTAACCTAGAACCTGAAGCTGAGAGAATTTTCTCAGCTCATTTTGACATTGAATCGATTCAATAAATATACTAATCCAGAACAACAGAACGCTTTTTAAACACAAACGAGACATTAAACAGGAAAGAGTTAAACGCTAAAGGCTAAAATAGTGTGATCGTCTGAGTTTCACTTCATACCCGCTGTTTATCAGATTTGCTGCATTCCTGTAAGTGTAAGAGATCTGTTTGGAAAGTTAGTAGAGCTGTAGCGGCAATAATTGCAACTCTTCGACTTCCTTGTCACTTATTCAACATGGACATTTTACCAAAGAGAAATCGATCACTGGGAATGTGGCCTGATGATTTCAACGAGTTAATTAATGTGCAAACTTATGAGAAACTTTCCACAAAGGATGACATGTTGTCGTGGCGACCGAACAATGTCCTCTCTATTTAGCCAGCTCTCGAACAAAGGGTTAAATTTGTCAGTTGTTCGACAATCAGATACGCGTGGTTGGTCGCAAAACACCAAGCGAAACTATTATCTCAATAAACAAGACAGAAGAATGTTGAAATATGTTGATATGATAATCTGTAAAATATATTTATTTCAGGATAGAACTGATATAATAAAAATCTTCATAGCTTCAAAAAGTTTTAGAAGGAATAACAATAAGCCTTAATTTCGCTTATAAATCTTCTAACACCTTCAAGTACCCTTCAAATTATTTCATTATTATCTCTTTTACGTAGGCCTATAATTTAAGAGCTCTGACGACAGTGACAGGTTCAAGTTTTTGTTATGATTATGCAATATTTTACAGCGGACGAAGAAAGTTTGTATCGCTTCGCATCACTAGCCTCGAACAGATCGCTTCTTCTCTGTAGCTATGCGGTGCTAAATGAAGTAAATGTGAAAGAACAGGTCGCGCAGTTTAACAAATTGTTTGTGACAAGTTTTTCGAACAAACAATAGCGTATGCACGTTTTGGCAAAGTAAGTGGAAATTTGTTCAGTGAGTGGAAATAAATCAATGTTTACATTTTTGTGTATGGAAATTTGAGAAATTATTCTGTTTGGCTGTATTGCGGGCCCCCAACTGACAACGAAATGCCAAGAATGCTTTTGAAAACCCCTGCAAAGTCTCTTTTTAGAAAACAGTAGTGCCCCTTTGAAGTTGATCGCTTGGACAATGAAATCTGTAGCCGGCTAGCTCTACACAAACTTTCCCTTAAGTATGTTCTCATAAGATAATTTTGATTAGTAGCAGCGCGCACGTACATAGTCAGTGCTAATCTCCAGTTTTGGGTGACAAACAGATCTTTTACGTCATATGCATATTATATGACAGCACAATTGCTATACAAAGGACTTATCAGATTAGCACGCGTTCGACCCAGACAAGACAAGTTAAAAAAATAGCCTCATTTCAATTTGAAGTTGAAGACTGAAAGTACTTTTTTTCCCAGGCCCGCCCCAGGGGCCCAAAAACTGTTTTTACGCGCTTGCGTCACTAAAAATTATAGCCTGCATGCCACTGCTGGCAGGTCGTTGTATATCCAAAACCTAAACTGCAAAACTAGTAAAGCTGTATGGGCATCAGTCAGTCAAACATATTCGTTCATACAGAGTCCGTTTTTGAGTTACAACATCTTGAGTTTTCGGACAGTCTCACTGACTCAAATATCCGGGCTCAGAGCACTACTAAAATCAATAAATGTCCTAAAATACGGTATTTGGAAAACTCATAATTTAGTTTACGTCTTGATTAACCTTTAAAAGCTAAAACTTAAAACCGAGTGTTTCAGCCAACCAAATCATTTTGAAAAAGACCAGCTCTATTTAAAGGTTACATTTTCGGTAGTCGTTTAGTTACAGTAAATTTGTCGATTATTATTTCGTTTTAACAGCTCGATTGGTACTACAGCGCTTGTATTTGAGGTTAATGTCAGTCATTCCAATTTCTATTTTATAAGCCTTATGAAACAACTGTATCCATAACTGAAATGTTTTATAATCACTCCACAAGTTATAGAACACTCGAGAAGCAAGACATAGGGAGAAACGTTAATGAAGATCGGTGAAAAAATCTAGCCTGTTTACTGAAGAAGGGGGTTCGTTCAGAAAACATTTTAGTTTTAGTTTTTGGAATATAACTAGAGATACTAGCTCAAAACAGAAAATCACAACTAAGAAGGTGAAAAAAGATCCAAACAGATCAAAACTCGAGGAGGTAGACGGGAAAGAAGATACACGTAGATCGACTTTTGATCGCTCCCAGTCTCTTCGTTTAGCGGCAAGCGCGCGAAAAAAAATTGACGGAGGTCGCGCGGTCGCGCGGTCGCTGCTCGATGTTCTTTCCGTCTACCTCCTATAGACGTTTTTATCCGTTTTGGACCAGTTATTCGGCGTTCTTCATCAATTCGTTCTATAGAGTTGGGTTCCCTGTGAGCAAGATAAGCACTGGTGCTTATCATCAGTATTAATCAATCAATCAATCAATCAATCAATCAATCAATCAATCAATCGGTTAACATGTTATTTTTCCGTTTTGTTTGACCAGGAGCTGCAACGGCCCGTTCAAAATACGAACGTGCAGTAGACTAAAAATATCATCACAGTTTATAAGCAGCCGAAAAGGCTACTCAACCGCAAATGGTGCAAGAGCAAAGTATTTACGACATCACAGACACAAAAAATATAGTTATAAAGATTCATACTTCTCTCGAGCTCTGCAACTCCTGCTGGTTATTATATCACAGTCGGACACTCGTAGCCATTTTTTCCACCGGTATAAAACATTTCTATTCTTCAGGAGATACAAAGAAATTGACTTGTTTTATCCGGGTTCAACATGTTTAGAGCTGGTTTAAATATGAGGTTGATTCAATTTTAAACACAAGAGTTTTCAAATATGACGGTTAGTCCTTTGGTTAGTCCAAAGGGTCACAGTATAGGTGATGCCCTGAACCTCTAAGCTCACCTCATACTAGATTCTCCAAATGAAAAGATAAGATGAAGCCATAAAGCTCATTAATATAAGACTCTAAATAAGTGGCTAGTTTCGACTAAAATGAGTATTGAATAGTTTATGATTGTGGGACTTGAGATAAATACAAGTTTAAAAGCCAGCATGACTCGCCTTTCATATCTTATTACATAAAATACGAGTTCATATAAAGCTTCAGTTTTAACCTAAATATATTAATAAATGTAACAACTCAAAAGCCTCTTTTCATTTTCCCTAAAAGGCAATCGTAAACAAAGATCAAACGCTAATATCAGAAACTAAAATTAAAAATAAAAATAAAGAGCTACTCTTATTAATGAAGACATATAAAGTCTGTTTGGTGCGCATGTGATGATGTACAATTTGCTCCGAGCCGCTCGCGAAGAAGTTAAACTTGACAAACAACAAGAAGTTAAAGCATTTTGTTTTATGTAGCTTCGTTAAGTTTCTCACCCAATTAACAGTCACCTCAGACCCCTCCCCCCCCCTTCTCCCTCCCTGCAGACTCTAGGGACTTAGCTAACATATGATAGGAGCGGAAGACAGTGCAATATAGCCGTAAAACTAAAAGACAAATAGCGCTCTTTTCTCGGTCCCAGTATCATATAAAGCAGTTGAGCTGTCAAGAGCGTTCAATTGGTCATATTCGGAAATAGGAATGCATCTCAGAAGTGTTAGTTTAAAAAGAACAAAATGGTTGATCCGATAGAAGACAACTAATTTGGGAGGATATATACGTTGGTCATCACATATTCCTATAAGACGAGTCAGACACACCCATGACATCATTTGAAGCCAGTTTAAGCCTAGGGCATAATAAGCGGGAGCTAAATGTATTGAGACGTCAAGTAGAGTAATCAATAAAGTTGCACGGCATTTTCAATATACCTTCTCTATGTATAACAATGACCTGGGCTTTAGAATGGCAATATGTTTGACTTGGTCTTAGCTTGAATTTTGTGTTGTTGCCAGCAGGGCATTTATAATACACTTATGGAACATATGCGTAATTAGATGTTAAAATCAGCATATCTTGCCAAGATAACTGAGATTTGCTTTTACCTATTGAACAGAGTATAATATTCTTGAAACATACGAAATTGCATTCGGCAACAGCATGTAACAGCAAAATGTCTGCAACCGTTATTTTAGTGCTTGCACGCTTCAATAATTGGCGCTTGGTTGGTGTCCAATATTTACTCATTAGCGAGCCTTGAAAAGCGACTATTTCTCAGTCGACTCTGTTAGAATAAGAAATCTATGGAAGTAATGACAACACAAAGTTTAATTTGTGTGGCACGATTGACGTGGGTGTTTACTGAGTAAAATATATTTCTGATTGAAGTTTTGGTGTAAAAGGAACTACATGATTTATAGACCGGTCAGGCGCGATTTCAGCCTTGGAACTGTCCCTTTCTCACGCTTATGATATTAACCTTAGCTGTTATCGTTGACAATAACAAGCAAAAATTTAAAAAAAAATGAATCAAAGAGAAACGAAACTAATACGAAAACGATAAAAAAAATGTTGTGATGGGAATGGAAGAACTTCTGTTTTGACGTTAATTAAATAACGGCCTGAAAAGAGATCAAGATAAACTCTTTCGTAAAATCTGCGCATTTGAAAGAAGTGCATGTATTCACGTCTAACGTTAGTAAACAGCTATTAGCGAAAATTTGTCTACAAGTACCAGTTATTTAAACCAAAAGTTTGAATTTATGCTTACCCTTGAAGGCGCTGATAAGAACTACCATACTCAGTTTAGTACAAACTGCCATTTACGTTGAGTCCGACACAAATGTTGGCAACGCTTCTGAATAATAAGATCAGTTTCTGAGATCGACAGTTATCTCAGTCGAATCTATAAATGGAAATGAAAAATACGGAAACCAACGACTCTTGTAATATGTTGGTACAATATAAAAACTCTATTCATAGTGTAATGTTGAAAATGTTTGATAAAGTTAATGCTAACATTTAAATTTGTCTTTGAATTTTCGCTCGAACTTTCCGTCGCAATTGTTTGTATAGCATTTGTTTATCTTTGACTGATATTTCTTTTGCCCAAGGGCGAGGGGCGGCAGAACTTATGAAAGACAACATTGTCTGAAGCTCTTTGTTCGGCAGAATCAAAACGAAATTTGCATTTACGATATAGATAACTTTAAAAACATCCGACGGAAAAGCAACAGAATGCCCCATTGGGAATGTCACCAACTTTCTGCTTCAGTTTCGCTGCGGACCGTCGGTGACTCATCAAGCTTCTTGAGTACAAATCGCGTACCGCCGAGTAGCAATGGTGCAACACAGTCACACAATACAACAGAAGACCTAAATTCTTAAAAGCAGTTGAAGAGAGGGCTGTTTTGTATCTCAAGAAATGTTAACAAACAAACTCTTTAAATCATGTGTTTTGTTTCCCCATACAAACTAAATAAACAATTTTAAAAGCTTTTGCATGTAAAAAAGCCTTTCACAAGTGAAAATAGATCAGTCGTTTAAAACTATTTCTTCCACTTGACTAACTAAGAAAAACTATTTCTTTCTGTTTTTTTTTCATGCCATATGCTGTTATGAAAAGGCTTATAGTAGCCTACACTCGGGCCGCAATAATATAATTCTTTGTTTGAAGCTCAGCATATTTCAGTGGTCAAGATCTCTCTCATTATATCTCTGATATAATGCCTTAACCAACGAAATTGGCAGTCATTTTAACAAGTTGATCAGCAACCTCATACACATCTACCGTATCCCACAGGGCCTGACTTGCAATTCACGTGGTTCTATTCAATTCTTTGCAGTACTTCATGGCTTACAATAATTTCGTGTCACTTGATGTTCTTACTTGATCACATGACATTGCGGAGAACCTTTGTTTAGCAAATCATGATATGCAGTTTTGAGATATTGTAAAACAACTTTACTTAATTTTCTTGGGATCCTTTTTTTGGGGGTGGAGAGGGGGGAGGGGGGGCTGAAGATATGAATAGACCAAAATAATGTTTTGAAAGAAGCAAAACATTTTGTTTCATACGTTTCGAAAGGAGTGAGCCTACCCTCCCTTTATTACGGCTACAGCACTGTCTTTGAATATGTAACTGATAACTCTTAAAAACTGGTATTTATGATTTGTAAAGGAGTGATATGGAAAACAATTTTGCAGCGGAAATTCCAACAGTGCCATAGTTCGTTTAAGTCAACTTAACCATTGAAAAACAAATTTCGTTATTGATAAGCATTTGCTTGTATTAATTAGAAAACACGCAACTAATTTCCTACATTGGCTTTGTGTGAGTAGTATCTAGTCACATGAGCAGTGCTGAGCAGAATTGTGTTACAAATCATGATGGGCCGTCCTCCACATCAATGCAGCTCAGAGGTTTTGCGAGAAACGAGAACGGCAGAATGAGCAATGACGTCCCTCATAAACCCTCTTAAGACTGAACCTCTGAATACCAGAAATCAAACTTGCAGCACCCGTAGTCCAATTAGGAACAAATCTTCTGACGTTAATTAGATGACGTCATCATTTATTGTTTTTTGTAAAATTAATTTTGCAAATCAAAGTCTGAATCAAAAATGTATTTTTTTTTCACAAAATTTGTTCTATTTTCAATCATTTTATTCCCTTTTGTATATTTTCCTATTTCAGCCCATAAATACACGTTATAAATCAGTAGTTACATACCCCATAAACGTTGGCATTTCTCCAAAAGGCTTAAACCTTTTAAGGGTTGAAGAGTATAAATGTTTGGTATTACTTGTTTCTTACGACATCTGAAATTTAGAGAACGTTCATAAAAACTCGCAACATGGTCACTGACTTTGCATCTCTTGATGAAAGAAGTGCTAGATGTCACTGCGACAAAAATCCTAACTTCGGAACTAGTTGATGAAAACCCATATTAAGACTATTAAATTCGCGCCTCTTGAACTGAAGAAGTGTTGGGGTTGTTTAGCAATTCTCAAATTGCCGTGATTTTTACTAGACGGCAAAATATTTTATTTTGAAATTTACTATTTCTAAAAAATTTAAAACGCAAATATTTGATAGAATTCAACAAAGGGTTCGGGATTGTAAATCTACAAATAACAGTCACCACGCTATCAAATTTAAATAAAACTAAAGTAAAAAGAAAACAAAATGAAAGTCATGACGTTCATTCGGCAGCTTTTCTTTCTTTTATTTTTATTCACTTGCTACTAGTAGCATTTAGTTGAAAGTGTTTTACGTTTTCAGTAAAAACCTCCAAGTATCCCATTGTATTTACATCATTTGCCATTATACCAAATTCATTACAACGCCGTATTGAATATTCACACATTAACTTTCCTTTTTTTAAAAGGATGAAAAAAATCTTATGTTTGTGTTCTGCTGTTTGGGCTGTGTAGATTTTAAAAATTGAAATACACCAAAGAAATCTACCATTACTTGTATGGGGTCTTTGCTTGAATGCCCTCAAAATGTTGTTTCGAAACATTCTGGCCAGCTAATCAAGGTACTATAGCTACGGCCCAGCCCGGTTAAATAGACGGTCCTGCTATATTAACGAATCTAGAATAAGTATATTTTAGAAAAGGTCGTAAACATTTTTTCCTCCAGTCAAAACATTGAAAAAATCCTCATCAACATGAAAAAAACTAAGAGTTCAGTCTCTTCGTACCTTCGTTTTAGTCAATACCACAGACTTCAAAGTTTTTCTATCATAGATTTTCAAATTCTTTTTTCAAAAAGCACGTTGGTTTTTACTTCTTTTGGAAAAATCCTCATCATAATCCTTCCACGAAAAATTTCGAAAAAATGACTGTTAAGTTAGATAAAAGGCGGTAGTCTCTGGGCGTGACGTTAAAAGTTGTTTCCCTTTCTTCAGTCTCCTTGACGCTCCAGCACACTATGATACATGATAATGTGTTTTACAAACTTTCCGGATAATTGTCCATTATATGATACGTAAAATTATACTCATGATAAAAATATGCTATTGCGTTTTTTTTCGCAAACGTTTTGAAAAATTTCTACTTAATATTTGGCAATTGAACACTGTTTGAAAATAAATACCACTTATTGGTTATATTTTGCAACCTAAGACTGCGAGAGGCGTTTTTGCGATTCACAGTTTGGAACTGGTGGACATATGCGGTAACGAGTAACGGTTCAATTTGTGGAAACGCATTCACAATGACTTTTATAAGCGTGGAAACCCCACTAAAAATAAAACCTTAGTCCCGTTTTAGGCAGTCAAATTCTAAACAAAAAAAGCCTACTGCAAATAAACTAAAACAGTAACTCACGTCTGTTAAAGGGGATGCTCACTCAGTTCAAGTTTGGACGCCGAAAGGGGTGGGGGGGGGGGGGGGGGTA
>JAOBYE010582411.1:0-12461 GCA_025403585.1 Parazoanthus swiftii
GACTTCTAATCAAAAGCTTGATTCTTGCCAACAGAGATATAAAGTTCTAGGACTTTTGCCTGACTTGTAAAATAATAATTTTCTGACTCTGAGCAACCCACAACAAGACAAAAGAGAAAAACACTAAAAATGAGTGCACATCCTTGGATCCTGTCTACCCCCTTGCCCACTGCATGCTACAGTGTAATGTATGTCACCTGCAGTCATCCATGAGATGATCAGAGTTATCAGATGGAAAGGGAAGTTTCTCCTTCAGATATGCAAACAGTGGATGCGCTTTGCCGCCATTCACTTCAATTCTAGTGAACATCTCTATCTTTGGCACAAAACCATTTCCAGGTCGAACATACTTCAGAGAATTTAGAATTTCAGCGTTGTTACAATTCTCCTGATGTCCAAACTGGTTACAGGGAAACCCGAGAATCACAAGCCCCTTTGGACCATATTTGTCAAAGAGGTCATTCATCTAATGAGGAGAAAGCAGAAACATAATTGAATTTATGACAAATACTTCCTCGAACCATGAGTTGCTCATCATAGTCTGTATTTATTTATCACAAGTTTACATGCAATATTGACATGACTCGTTTTTGAACATAAAAGCAACACATACATTAGACTGCAAAACAAGTACCATAAAGTGCCCAATACACCAAATAAATAGATAAACAAAAATAGGTTTAAAATTGATAAAAAGTTTCTTGGTTCTAAGGAAAAGTCTGTATTCCAATTTTAGCAGAGGTCAAAGTTAAGTGTAAAATGCCAAAAGATAACAAACTCTACACTACTTATTTTAAACCACAGCAGTTTGCACCAAAGCTCTAGTATATGTTTCTGAACATTACACAGCCATGCATTTTTAAACTATTTAATTTTTTAGTGATCTATTGGTTCTCACATCAGTTCCAATGTCTCTAAATGGAGAGCCTAATTTCAGTGATAACAAAAACAAAAATTTTTACCTCAGTGAAATCCCTGGTAGTTGTTCCTCAGAGTGAAGCGGTGTTCTCTATCAGAACAACTTTTCCTTTGTATCTGGAGAAGTCCACTTCCTTCCCATCCAAGGAGGTTGCCTTGAACCCATACAGCGACTGTACCATGGTCCCGATATGATTTCCAGCCCATAATACACCTGGCCTGATGAGTGGCGAGCTCTGCTTCAACCCAGAAAACAGGGAGTTCAGCATTCTGTTTTCTGCAACAGAAAAGGGGAATCTCATTAGGAACAATACTGACAATTCTGACTTGTAATGACCTTTCACTGGCTATGCCCACATACCAAAATTTTTGCTAAGTGAATACTCTGACAAAGGGCTAATGCTCTAAGTGTCAACTTTACATTTAATATTATGGTGAACCTTGTTGATCAAACTACATGATCAACTTAATTAGTTACCAATGCATAAAAACGTTTTTTCAAAAAAAAAAAAAAGTTTTATAGTGTCAAATAACAATTTGTCCAGAATCCTGCCAGATGGTCTTGCAGTTGACAAAAATTTTAAATCTGAGGTTAAGAGTTGAAATTAAATGCTTTTATTTAAAATTTACCATTTTGCAATGTTGTTTAATTCACTTGCTATTTCAAATACTTTCCCTTTCCTGTTAATTTCTTTCCTATATATTCACTTCCTATTCCCATACTCTCCCTTTTATTTTATTTTCCATGTAGTTTTTCTCCAAATTTTCACTGGATCTCCCTGAAAACCACTTTCAATTTGTAAGAAGAGCTTCCAGGTTACAGAATATTAACTTGTCATGACAAAGTGATAAGCAATAAATACACCTTACTGGGTATCATAACTTCAAACTGTTAGCCATAATTGCAATATAGTGGTGCTTGTCTCTAAGTTATAGGTTGTACATTTATGTGGGTGTATAGGATATACTGAGCTGTCCCAAGTTTGTACAATGTCAAATGGAGTACATCCCCTAGGGGGGAGCCAACCCAAGGTAAGTGTCATCTGGGAAGACATCTAACACCCTCAAGAGAGATGTCGGGGTGGCTAACACTGCCGAGCTTGCCCCTTGCATGACAAACTGTGATCACTGGACTTCAAGGCATGCAGCTCGGCTTAGGCCACCCTAGTTAAATAGTTAGTATCCCAGGTATATGAGGTATTTGTGTAAGAAGAATTAAAGCAGAACTCTGGGATAACAACATGCAATCATTCTTTCTTAGATGAATCATTCAAATAAATTATTTTTTCTTCATACATTTTGTCCAAGATGACCCAATAGCAGGTTACTAGAATAACTGGTATGCTGAAATACTTGATAAAAATTCAGCAACCTTCAAAAAATGTCAACATAAAAATTTCAGAAAGTAATTAGTCAACAAATGATCAGTCAACAAAATAAAACATAAAATTTTGTTATGTCCAGGAATGTACTTTATCAACAGTAATTTCTACCACTGTGAGATTCCAAATCTTCTGTTCTGGTTGACAAGCTGTGTATTCACCAAGCCTCACTATGGGACCTCACAAGAAAGTTCTTGGAGATATCATACTACAGCTCATTCATGGAAACCAAAAACATAGTAAGGAATCTAAAATCATGGAAAAATTTGCAACCCTACATCAGTACATGAAATAAAAGACATTTTTGATACATAATAACATATAACCTCACTGAAAAAATGATAAAAAATTCTGGCCACTAAAAAATAAGCTCAGCCTTTTTATGCTTTCCAGGTTATGACACTGACCAATATTTCACTGTCTACATTTGTTTTTGAAAACAGGTCGAATAAATGGGGAAAAAAACACAATTCCAGGGTACTCTGACATGATGCGGCTCCTATGAGACAGACACTGAGAAAGTGGTCCACTTTTCATACTGGCAAGTGTAAATAAGGGAAGAAATTTGGAAATCAAAGAATAAACATAAGTGGGTAAGGAGACTTGTTTATGGTTTTTCAATTAACGCAACTCAAACAGACACTTACACCGGTGATATTAGTTTTTTTTACCTTAAACTACATTTTGAAGGTGTTTTGAACATGTTTGAAGTGCCCTCGCCTCGGGGGTCATAATCGTACAAACAATCTGACTATATGGATGAGTTGTACTCGTAGATAATGCAAAGTAAAACCCAAGTCCAAAAGACCGAAATAAAAAGTATTTTAAATAACAACTGAACTATTCAAGAAATTAGAAGTAAAAAGTTTATCAGTAACAATGTCAATGATTACAATCCCGGCCGGCCGTCATGCAAAGCAATTCCAAAGGAACAAATCGATCACCACGCTACTTCAAGTCAAGATCAAAGAGCTTGGTTGTTTATAAACCTAGCTCGGGCTCTCTACTCGCATTCAGAAAAAAAGCTCACTTACCTCCTAAAATGCAAACAAACGAGCTGAAATATAAATGACAATTTTAAAATGCCGCCGGCTCTCGATTACGGGAGAAGAATTCGGGAGAAGGTAAAAAGTCGATGAGGCCTGGATACTAGTAGTTATACCGCTGTTTGCAGTACTGCTGGCGCGTTGAGAGGAGGGCACGGTCAAGATGGCGGCCACTCGAGAGAGGGTGGGTAGATTGATCACGTATTTTCATATCTTACTGTTCATTTGTTTCAGCCAGGTTTCTTGGCAGATTAAGATGTAACATAAAATTTGAATTCTGTTTCAGAGATTTCTTCTCACTGACGCTCAGGTTGATGGTAAGGAATCTTACGTTTGTTTGTCGAGAATGTCAATGTGAATGTGTTGTCGTGGGACCAGTGGTGTGCTCTTTAAAGGCTCTGCGGGAATCTTATTAATATTTTTAGTGACAGATATTATCTTCCCATTGCAAATTATTTTCAACGAGACTGACATCTTTTTTCTGTGACATTTCCACGGCCATTTCGCCTGACCTTAAAGTTTACCGTGTTCGATCAAAGAATTTACACCTTTCTTTCATGACTTGATTTGTCATTTGACATGCTTTATTTTGTGGACGCTTGTTAAATTTTAATGAAGCAACGAAGCTGTTGACAAATCAACGGCGAATCAGGTCTTATATGCTCCGACAATTAGATTTTGTTTTTCTTTCTCGATCACATGCTCTCTTTATACTTCGAACTAATTTGTCTCTGGTAGCTGTTAAGCGATGGAATTTTTGAATTTCCGGCGCACGTTCGACATTGTAAATGTAAACCTAAATCATTGATCAGTAATCAACAGAATACAATTTCCTACTTGTTGTTACTGATATTGCCTAGAAGGCTGCTTTAATTTAAAATTTGATCAAACATAACCGTAATTACTAATAGCGAGATGTACATGTATACATTCACACGAGAGTAGTGATTGTATCTTACATCATTTGTCACTTGTCTTTAATGGCCCGAGTTCAAGAATTACGCAGAAACTAGCTTGCAGCAGAAATCAAAGATACATGTATAACCATTTTTCATTTGATTATATTAAGTGCCGAGGAAGTCCGCCGAAAACACGTTTATATTTCACTGGCTTGTGTTTTGATTTGTCTTTCATTTTAAATTTAAATTGACATGAACATCCTTATTCAGTTGAAATTCTAAGATCAGTGGAATAACCAATATCCGTGATATTGCTTTGTGTTTTGGTCACATCTGTCTCAAGTCAGGAAAGGGTGGGGCGTTTCCAGTGAACCACCTGCTTAGTCAATACTTGAATCTCAAGGAAACCCATTAAGCTTTTGTGTAACAGAAGTCGCTTGTCAGGGCCATAGACTGTACTTGTCCATTCATCTCTCTCTTAACATGGTGAATCAAGAAGGTCAGTAGTAGTAAAGTCAGTAAACTTAATTTCTAACTTTACCCTTTTTTAAAAGCAAAGAAAATAATGAAAGAAAAATGACAGTTTAAAGGAAAACATTTCAGTGAAAAACCTTGAATAGTTATATTTAGTGCACATGTTTAACTTGCATATCTGATGATTGTGTGTTGAAGTGGTATCACAGAGTTTGTAGTTTTGAGATCATACAATAGTCTAGGTGTATAGCTAAATGTCTAATTCATACAAAGTAAAAACTTCTAATGTTGGTTTGTTGCTTTGAGTGGTCAGTTTTCCTTTGAATTGAATCTTTTCCTGGTGTATGTACGTTTTCACATAAAGTTTTGTTGTGTAATTAATGTTCCCAGATTTATGACAGTTTTCAAACTTCCAGTATTGATAAACACTGAACACTCACCCTAAGGTCTGTAATTTAACAAATGCATGTTGAATGTTACTTTACAAGGGGGTAACCAGATCTGTTGTTATTAAATTATTTTTGTTTCAATCTAAATCTGCAATTATCTTACTTTCAATCCACCAAACCAATACTGTACATTTTGATTGTTGAATTTGCTAGATACAAAGTCCAGTCTGAAAAATTGGCCAAATCTGAGTCCACTTCATTAACAAGAGAAAATCACAAAATTTGTTGCTCTTAAGAATACAAAATTCAAATCACCTTTTCAGCAAAATCCCCAGTCTGTTGACTCTTGCACCATCTTCCCCCTCCATTTATGAGTTTGGCTGGTTAAAGGGTCTTTTAGAATCATATTTATCAACACAAAGTAAAAACCATTAAAAAATCTTAAAACTCAGTGATGTTGCACCCATGTTTGAGTAAGTACCTATGGACCCCAAAACTTTTTCCAGGTTTATTTCTGTATGTTTGGAGGTGGGCCCTTACTTGGTCAAATGCGGTATATTAATGCTTCAAAAGACCGAGAGCCCATACCAAGCAAAGGTACTGTAATGATTTGGTTTAGTGCCTATTTACCTTAAGTTTGGTACCTCAAGGGAGGGCACTTATTCGAGACAGGGTTCTTGCATGTTTTTCTTTTTAGAGAAACATCTCAATGTTCAAGATAAAACTTTAGTATTTATTGAAGGAAATTTGCACCCACATGGACACAAATGAAGACTGCTGTTTTGGCTCTGTGATGTTATAATATAAGAATAGGAATGCTTATTGGAATACGGGCATTCGTAGGAAGGCGCTTATTTGAAAGGTGGCACTTATTAGAAGGAGGGTGCTAAATCGAATTATTATAACAGGATAATTATCAGTTCCCTTTTGGACCAACTACAGAGTTCATAATTTCAGTATTACTATGTCAACAAATAATTTGACTGAGTTTTTATTTTATTATCATGTGAAATGTTAATTTTTTACTTAATTGAGCCATGTCCTCACACACTTCTTTCTGTCTATCTACAGCATTAGCCAAGGTTTTTAAGTTTGCCGATGTGGAGGAAACAGGTTTTGTAGATGTTGCGACCATTTCAACACTTGCTGTTCAGCTTTTAGGGGCACAGCTAAGTGAAAACGAGAAAGACATCATCACAAGCAAGGCAGAAGGAAAGGCTGAAAAAGGTGAAGTTTTTCTTGGAAACTGTAATTGAGCCTCATAAAACAGTTGTGAGTGTCTGCAGGCTTGTAGTATAAACATAAAAGAGCAAGACAGAAGCATAGGAGAAACACAAAGCAAAGTTGAAAGTTTTTCTTGCTTCTCAAGAGCTCTACAACTTGTAGAGTGTTCATGAATGTCATACTCTATAGACAGAAGCAGCCACTTTTCGAAGGCTTTAATTTATCAATGAGGAATTGAAATGAGTGTCGATATCCTTTGGTATAATCAATACTTTTCCTGTCCATTAACCAATCATGTTGTATGTTGTAGTGATGAGTCCATTAGTCACAACAGCTAAATCAAGACTTTATTAATTAAGCAATTTTATTGATTATAATAAACATTTTGTATAATACTAATGATATTGTGTATAAATTATATGAATGTGCAATGTTTTGGGATCTGTTGTTTTTTAAAGGTCTTAAAGATATTTTTTGTTACAGTTTGAAAAGTATCTGAAACCCATCTTTCTGTGATTTTAGTTGGAGATATTCGCACACTTTTGAAGCATGTAATTGCCCTTTAATCAACCATAACTTATATTGTTATCAATTGATTAAATAAATCAAACTAACCTCATAATTTTAAAATTGTATTTTATACCTTCACCACAGGTTTATTGTCATATCATAACTTCATTGAGATCATGATGGAGACTATGCAATCAATGACCCATTGGGGCAAACTAAAGACACCAGTAGATGGTTATGTTGGTTTTGACACTGTACAGGAACAAATCAGAAAGAAGTCCCTAAAAAGAGGATTTGAGTTTAACTTAATGGTTGTAGGTAAGGCATATCTTAATATTAGCTTGATAAACATGTATCATGTCAATGAGGGAACCACTGCACATGATTGTTTAAAAATTGTGTTCAGTTTGAACATACATGTAGTTAATATATGAAATGGTTTTGAAACTTGACCAGTTTCTTATTATAATTTTTTGTTCAATCTCTTTTTCGTTTTTTGGCCAAGATGGTGTATCAAACACAAGAGGATTTTGAAATGCAAAACTTAACTTGTAAGAATATTTGTGCGCACACATTGAACAAAGAATGTGCACCGTCATTGTTTGTTCAACCTAAGACAAAGCTGCTTTGTACACTCGTTTTGAAGTTTGCTGAGCTTCACAACCAGTTTGTTCTGTCAACTATGGTTTGAAACTAATGTTTTGTTTACATGCTTTATTCACAAGCTTCAAAAATGCATCCCAATTGCTGTCTGCTGCCCTTTTGGTGACTGTTCCTATCCCTCACCCAATCCTTGGACTGTCCCCACCCCCCTGGTCTGCCCCTACCCCACTCAGGCCTGGTCTGTCGCCCATACCCTCTGGTCTGTCTCTACCCTATTCATCCCTGGTCTATCCCAAAGCCAAACCTTTATCTCTGGTCTGTCCCTTTAGAACCCCTCACCCTTAGTCAGCCCCCACCCTTTATTTTAATTTAAGTTTTCAGTTATTATAATCTTTGTAGTTTGTGTAAATATTTTTGGTTTTATGCTGTTTAAGAAACAAGTTATTTTTGTCAGATTTCTTTTCAAGATATTAATTATTTTTTTTTGTGATGTTGATGATTTTGCATCTCAACAGAATGTAGATGAAGACTTGCTTCACTCAGGATTTCCCCAATCCCTTGTCTTCTCTTTTCACAAAATGGCGTTTGTAGTCCTCCACCCCTCCACTCCTTGCCTTTAATTTGTTATGAATGTTTCTATTGCTTATCCTCCCCAGGTGCTTGTGGACTTGGCAAATCCACAATGGTCAATACATTGTTCAGAGGGAAACTAAGTCGCTCATTTTCAACTGGTACACCAGCAACCATCCCCAAGACAGTGGAGGTCAAGTCTGTTTGTCATGGTTTGTCACTTCCTTTTCTTGATTTTTCTTAATAGTATTTTATTATAAGTTGCAGGTTTTCATAGTTACTTGTCTCAATATGTTTCCTATTAAATAACTTGGGGAAAAAATTTCCAATTTCCTTTTAGAAAAGTTGAGCGTACAGTATGGTCAATTTCTTTATTATTACAATAACCTGTCAACTTACTTTAACATATAATACTAAAAAGACAAAATATATTGTTAAACTTTTATGGGAGGAAAATAACTAATCGCACGCAAAACACTGATTTTCTAATTAGATACAATGTAGGACACACTCAGATATAGTGCTAAAAGTTAGCAGTCATGCATTGCGCCAAAAAAATTATCTATGTATGTCTGTTGTTCAGTAAAATGAGATGAAATAAAGAAGTGCACTCTTCTGAAAAAAAATGGTGTTGCCCCATGGGGGAACTGAACCCTTGTCTCCCTGTGTTCAAGTCAGGAGCGCTAACCACTACTGACACCATCAGGGATCACCATGCTGGCAACACAGCAGTTTTATGATAGTTAAGTTGAGTTGGTTAGTGTGTGACCTGGGTCCAATTTTTTTTTTGATCGAGTGAAGTGCAAGGGTAGGTGGAAAAGTGCATCCAGAAGATTAAGCACAACTAGTAGTTGAAACTGTCTGCTTCGCCAGTCTGTAATTTTCTCTAATCAATAACACTTCTCCTTAGGCTCCAATACTGGTTCCTTATTACATGAAAATATTTTTTCTGCTGTGAAACCATTTTTAGTGATTGAAGAAAAGGGTGTAAGATTGAAACTCAGCATCACCGACACACCAGGCTTTGGAGATCAAATCAACAATGACAAATGGTAGGCCTTTGACATCAGAGTTCTTACTTAATAAATGTCATCACCTTAGTTTATTAAGCTTTCATTGTACAATATATTAATTGAAACAGTTTATATCTAATGTTGTACAATGTATTAATTTAAATTTTGTGGGACTTAAGGATAAAGTAGAGTTGAGAACTTTTGGGCCTATTTGTTTGAAGGAGTGGGTTTAACTAGTGTGAAGTGTATCTCAATACTTACATGTAATATATTTATTATTCCTCACCATAAACACTTGCATTCACTTCCAATCAAATCAAGCCATTTCAGTCACACACAAGCCTAATATTTCATGACAATGGACACTCTTTTTTTTATACATTTTTGCGGTGGTGTTTGCTGACTGGAGGCATAGCAATGGGACTCTGGGTCCCTTGCGAGGCTAGTCTCCAAAGTAGGGGAAGAGATGACAGTCCACAACACCGGCATTAGCCTACTCCTATCGACAAGTGTGTGGGTTATTTTAAGTCACCCGATAGAACGTCGAGAGACTTGACCAACGGCTTAATTTCCCTGTCCATGGACGGTGTGGCAAAAGAAGGCTGCCCAAAGTTCAACCCTTGACCAGGCCAGGGATAGAACCCAGGACCTTCTGGTTGGCAGTCAGAGATCTTACCAACTGTGCTAACCTCACACACTCAATATTAGGCAAGCTTGTGATCAAAATGGCATTATTTGATAGGATGTCAAAGCACACAAATTTCTTCTCTTTCACATGGTATCATGCAATGTGCACATGATTCACTCACTGCATGTCTTTCAAGTCCTTATCAAACTCAGGCTTTCGAAGAGTATTATTCGCAACAGCCTCTTGGAAGCAGTGATTCTATTCTTCTTTTCGAAACAATTAAGTACATGTACTAACTGGATTCAGCTTTGTTCACATTGTTGACCTTGGGTCTTGCCCAAAAAAGCTGTCTCCACTTAAATATATTGTCACATTGGACATGGCTGAATCCAATAAGTTTATAATTATGTGTATAAGATGTCTCTGGCAGTTGCGTGCATGCTAATACAATGGTACAGGTGGAACACAGTCAGTGTCTAAATGTAGTTGAGGCTGGTGACAAACCACAACACTGTACAAAACTACCTTGCCATCAGTAGTTGTACACAGAAAGACAAGGACTGTTGAAATATGGAGAAGGCCAAGGGGGGTCATGCAAGCCCCCCCCCCCCTCCCAAAAAAAATGGATGATGGTGATGGTAAAATGCAAAATAATGTGTTCGTACGTTTCAAGAGCAACCTTCTTACCACCCACCCTTTCCCCCAAGGGACTCCCATACTAACAGGGGCAGGGATCTTCGTCATACCCCTTAGAGTCAAAATCGCAGCCAAGGGGCTTTTTGTACAATAAACAAGAAAAATGGTGTCTCTGTTGTTAAGCTTTGAAAATTTTCTTTTTCGCTTAAATTTCATACTGGTTGCATTGCCTAACCAAATCTTGTATTATATTGGACAGTTGGGAGCCGATTCTGGATTACATCAATGACCAGTACAAGAACTACCTTGAAGAGGAAACCAGCATTCAGAGGAAGCCCAAGATTCCAGACAGTCGAGTGCATTGCTGCTTGTACTTCATTGCTCCAACAGGCCACAGGTACAGAACTTGAAGAAGGAATCTAGAGTTCTCCTTTGTACATGTGCTTTTGCTGATATATTTCCATACATCCCTGATTTTGTGGGATTCATGCTGCCATGATTCAGTTCTGTGATCAGCTATCATGTTTACTTTAAGGGCCATTTACTTTGAAAGGCCCATAAAATCAAAGAATCAGTGCTTTTTATATTATTTATTTAATTGTTTGTTTGCTTAATTTATTTTTTATATTTTTTTAATGTGACTGCCTCTTGTGGAGATAATTTGGTGAAAGGAGCATATTTTTAAAAATATTTGCTAATAATAATAGAACAGTTTAGTTGTGAAGTTCATAACTTGACCCTTTATTGCTTGTTAAAAAATATTGCACCATACCACCCACCATCCCAGTATTCAAGCTTTTGAACCTTGATGGATCAGGGTATCCTGATAAACTATTGTTCCTCCAAATCACTACACCACATACATGTCAGGACCCACTCACTGGACTACTATAATCATAATTATTATTGTTGAACCAATTTGTGAATACTGTATTTGCTCAATTAAGCCCCGCCCCAAATAAGCCTCGCCCTTGAATAAGCCCCCCACTAGTAAGACCACAAATTAAATAAGCCCCGCCCCAGAATAAGCCCCGCACCCCAGTGGCCGATGCATGGCTTATTCGAAACACTGAAGATGGTTTAAAAAGAAGAAGCAAAAGAACACAGTGTCGAGTTTTATATTAACACTGGGAATTTATTGCAATGTTTTACAACATTTTTTAGTTCAAGATGCGTATATTTCAGCCTCTTTTTCTGCAGCGCTGTCATTAAAGGAGAGAACTTGTCACTTCATTTGGAGTGCAAAAGCTTGTGCCTCAAATTAGCCCCGCCCCCAAATAAGCCCCGCACCAAAAAGTACGAAAACTAAATAAGCCCCGCAGGGCTTAATCAAGTAAATACGGTACCTCACCTTCTGCAGGGCTTTTGTCGTCTTATTTAACCAGCACTAGAACTACAATAAACTGTCTTAATTTGAATAGGAGAAGACTAACAAGCAAAAGATAAGTTAGATTTAGGGGGTTTTAATTGGGAGGCAGAGGTACCTACATTAATTTTAGAAAAATTCAGTAGTATCAGTTAGTGCCAAACTCCTCTGACTTGCACAAGTCCTGGTGTTGAAAGCATTTCAAGTTCGTATTGCTGGTATAAAACATGTATCTCCACACAAGCTTGTCTTGTATGGGTCTTGAAAATGGAAAATCTTATGATTTTTTACCCCAGCATGCAGGTTTACAGGGTTCCGTCAAACAGTCTCCACATTAGTTTTTAATATTTTTTCTAACTTTTATCAATTTTAAAACATTGTTTTTGTTTTTTTTATGTAGCCACAGTTTTTATGGTATTGATATTTTTGTTTGTCTACCAAGGTTGAAACCTCTTGATGTGGAATTCATGAAAAAGTTAGACAAGTGTGTGAACATTGTTCCAGTTATTGCAAAATCTGACACACTCACCTTGGAAGAGAGGGAAGCTTTCAGAAGAAGGGTGAGTTGAACGCTCATGTTGGTCAGGGTTAATACTTTGAAGTCTGCCATACTACCACTGTGCTACTGTAATAAGAAGTTTACTGAGCATGAGATTGACCATTAGTAGCTAATTAAGTTGTGTTTTAATATCAAACCTAAAATGACAAAAAGTCAAACTGTATTTCTGAGATGCTTGGTTATCCATAGGCCATGGAGAAACTTTGAAAGTGTGTGTGTGTGTGTTGGGGGGGGGGGGGGTTAA
>JAOBYE010582522.1:0-12460 GCA_025403585.1 Parazoanthus swiftii
ACCTACCCACCCACCCATCCATCCATCCATCCATCCATCCAACCATCCATCCATCCATCCATCCGTCTATCAAGAGCCAAGTGCCCGAAATGGTCAGTATAACTTGCTAACTGCATTAGTTCTTAATACTATTTTGTCTTAATTGCAACCTTCGTGTCTTCAAGGTTTGTTCGTGTTTTAATTATTTTTTTTCGTCTCCGGTAGTTGACTTTTTAACTATGAATATGAAAACCATGTATCTTCTTAAACTTGAAAATGTTACTCCCCTACTCTGCGTGACCCGCTCGTTCCTCTCCTTTCAACTAACTACAAGGCCAGGCCAGAGTAGGCAAATATTTCTGTAAATGTTTTTATTGGCCTGTATATTTTCAGATTGGCTGAAGACATCATTGTATCAGTCCTGGATATGACTAAACCCCGGGTGGTTGGAGATGCTACAAAAGAGGGCAAGGAAGATGTGGTAAAGGGTGTGTTAGACTATCGCGATCTGTGGCTGGCTTTCCTTGGTTCTAAAGGTTATGTTAAGAAGCTGCACAAGCACCCAAAGTATGTTCGCATTCGCCAAGCGCTGAAGTGGTTTGCTGAAGCTGTGTCCACAGGTCGCGTTCGGACAGGCTTTATTGACGAGCTTCTCTTGGTTATTGAACCAGCAACTACTGGAGCTGACAAAGAAGATGCGCTAAGCACAGCTTTGGGTGCTCTCTGTAATGTAGCTTGCGACCCTGATGAAAACGACGCCGACAAGTGGAAAGCTGAAATTGTAAAGTTTTGCAAAGTTAAGAACTCGTACGAACAACAGTTGTCCCGAGTTGATTTTCTCGTCCATTATTTCCAGAGTATTGCATCAGGCATTGGCCTTTGCATAAGCAATCAGCAAGCATGGTTAGACATAATTGGTAAACTCAAGACGTCCTTGCCTTTCAGAACCTTGGATGAAGTGAAGAAAGGCGACCATTGCTCAGTCTTGGACAAGTTATCTACATCGGCAGAAGCAATCTTTCAACTCAAAACCTCCCATGTTTTCTACGTTGTTGCAAAACACTGTGTAAAAGGCGAAATGGCTGATCAAGACAACACACTGTCTGTGGAAGATGTGGTGCAAATCCTCAACACCAAAGGAGTGGAAGAATTTCAGAAAGTGTGTAACCCTCTCTTCGATGGTAACGCTGACATACCAGTTCAAGAAGCAAGCGTTTATTGGAAAGAATTCTGTGATTCGAAGAGTCTTCGCCATGAGCTGTCGTTCATAGAAGAGTATTTCAGACGCGGTCCTGTTGACCGAACAACAACTGAAATGTTGCTTAGTTATCAGGAGTTACCTAGCTTGCAAGGTAAAGTCCAAACTGCACTAAACGTGCTTGACGCTTTTGGATTTAAAGAAGACAAAGGGACGCAATTCCTGAAAACTCTTCATTGCTTCGAGAAAACTAGTAATAGCAAGTCATCAACTCTGAAGGAATTGTCGGCCATTATGAAATCAGTGACTAAAGTTGGCAAACTTTTTGAAGACGAGAACTTTAAAGACATTGTTGACGAGTTAGCTTCTTCAAGAGATTTGGTCGCTTTCGTTGAAGAAGTGGTAAATGAAGACATACGTGTCCTTATCGATGCAGTAGAGGAGCACTCCGATCAATTTGTTTCTGAATCAACTGTTTCTGATCTGATCGAACTGCACCAGTTTCTCCGTGGCACTTTGAAAAGCAAGTCAATGATCCCAGAAAACGTTCTCGAGAGCCTGAAGAAAAGTTTTGACACTTTGATAAAGCAGCCGGGCATGGCAGCCCGGATCAAATCCTGTAGTTGTAATGTCCACAGTCTACGAGGACTCTATTTGAACGTAGCTAACCGAGGTGAGGTGACAAAAGAGATTATTGCAAATGCAGTTGAAAGAGGGTCTTACCAAGTTGCCGTCTACCCTGGTCGCAAGCAAAATGTTGTTGTCATGACCTACGAACGCCAGGATGGTAACACTGCAGGCTACAATTTGACTGAACTGTATGACCTACGAAGTCGTGCTCTCCTGATTCTCAGTGCTGATAGAAAGCCTGTAAACAATCCTGGAATGAAACCGGTCGATTTCGGTACATTTGTGGAGCAGATGGATAACATCACCGCAATCCTTCATACCGCATCCAAACTGCAATCATCCGGACACCCCAAGTTCAGAAAGTTCTGGGCAACTCTTGATTCGATTGAGGAGACAAGAAAATTGGAGATAACGCTACAAGAAGAACTGATCAAGTGGGAAGAAATTTTGAAGTCAGCGCGAAACATGTACTATTACTTGAAATACTTTCACTCGGATCAGTTGTGGAAAATTCAAGAGTACTTTTCTACTGGGTATCAGAAAGAAAATAGAGATGAGATGAGAAGAGAAGTGCATTCTTTGCTTCGCTACATCGACCCGACTATAAAAATAGAAGAAATCAATTCTATGCGTAGTTGTTTCCAGAAACCAAAGAGTGAGGAAGATCTAAAGGCCAATTTACACAACTTGGGAGATTCCTTGGATTGTATCTTCAGATCAAGGAACACTGCCGACAAGTTTCAAGAAAGGAAAGTATCTGCAGCATCAGCAAAGCAAATCAAAGAAACGGTCAAACCAGGTCAACTTTTTGTTGCCGTATTGGAGCCAAACAGCAGTTTGACAGTTAACGTGGTGATGTCGCTTTTCCGAAATGTCACTGGCGGTCCACCAAAACCCAATCAGATTTTGTTTTGCCATGCGGAGACGGCGTGGGAGGAAGTGCTACTTTTCCTACAGCGATGCTTCGAAGCACCAAACTTTGGCCTTTCTAGTGAACTACACTGCCTTGCCAACGTCGAAAACCTTGGGAACGAGATCCAATTTGATCTGGTTGAGGAAATTAGGAAGTTAAAGGAACAATCCGAGCAAAGCAACGCGCCCTCTTTTCTGTTGAGCTTGGTTTGTTGTGGTGGAGATCACCATCACATCGTTGACCAGTTTTCAGAGTTCAAGTACCATGTTCCAGGGATGACAGATGTTGAACTCAGGAATTGTTTTGCTGCTTCGTTTCCAGATGTTTCAATGGTAACTTCAGATTTGCCAGGTTTAGGGAAGACCGAGAGAATCCGTGAAGATGCTGCAGCTATTAGACACGGAATTGCAACTGTTCCTATCAGTGGACCAGTATCCCGCCAAACCCTTGTGACGCAATTATCAAGTCTTAAACTTCACGCGTTCGAAAGCCTTCACTTGGACATTGGTGAAGTTGACGATGCCCAATTTTTAGACATGTTTCTCTTCCAGCTGGTTGTTGTTGGTATGGTTTCATCTGGAACTACTTTCTACCATCTGCCTACAAGATACATCTCAATCGAGATCGCCAACACTTTGCGGCACTGGCTACGGGATGCGTTCCCAGTTTGTAAGTGTTTCAACAGAGTGCATCTAGATCAAGATGTTTACAAGACACTCGTTGTTTCAAGTGAAATCACCAGTTCTGTGCAAGTGGTTTGTCACTATCTTGATGCTTACGAACGTGGATCGCTTGAGCACAAGGATCTCATGTTCTCTGGTTCCGCTCAACTCAAGCCACTCTCTGGTGCTCGTTGTCGGCAACTTCTTTCTAAATACTTCTCAGCTACTGGAGATATGTCATTCACGGTACTAGAGGTATTTCTCAACGTTCTGGCAGATCAGCTGATGAAGTTTTCAGCAAGTCAATTTTTCAGAATATCCAACCTTAAGTTAATGTTGAAAGGAGACCACGATGTGCGCACTCAATTATTTCGATCTCTTCTGGAAGTTTCACAAGAGTTTGCTGCTCGTTCCGTTCTCGTGTGTCGGACAGAGCAGTCGGAAGCAGTGGCTGAGCAGCAGGCTTCTGAAATTTTTGAAAGAATGCGATCTGAAGTCGGCAATACAGCTGAACAGATGGTTGACCGAGTTAAAGGGATGATTCAGTGGGCTGACAGCAACCACCTTATGGTAGTGTTTAACAGTCTGGATAGTCACACCATATCCGCTTTGTACCGTAATGTCAGTGAAGTTCCGAAACGAGTGCAAGACCTGTTTAAAAGCCAAGCTTCGGGAATGAAACTCGAAGATTTCGCGACGTTGACACAGAAAGAACTACAGGAAAAATTGAATCGCATTGTTCGTTCATCTCCCCTGCCTAAGAACCATGACCTCCTCAAGTCGTCTTATGCATTAACCCCTGACAATGTGCTGAAGATGTCCTTAATAATCCAGCGAGTACGAGCCAACATTCCAGTAATTGTTATGGGAGAAACGGGTTGCGGGAAGACAAGTCTAATTTGCTACCTGGCGAAGACTGGTGGCATTCCTTACGACGTGTTTAATTTTCATGCCGGCATTCAAAAGGAAGAAATCATCAGGTTTATCAGTAAACTGATTGACACAGCAAAGAAAGATGGCTGTTTACGATGGGTGTTTCTTGATGAAATTAACACCTGTGAACACCTTGGAATAATCAATAACCTGATTTGCCATCGTAGTCTTCTTGGAAAGCCAATCCCACCGAACCTAGTACTACTGGCAGCGTGTAACCCATACCGACTTCGCCCGTCAGAACAGATTGAGACAGCCGGACTGAGTGGCAAATCGACCGTGGATGAGCAATCGAAACTTGTTTATCGTGTACATCCCCTTCCAGAAACGATGATTGACTATGTGTGGGATTACGGTTCTCTTGATGCCACTGACGAACAGGCATACGTAGCAAGAATGGTTGAAGCACTTTTTGACAACCAGTACCAGAGCCTCCTTGTAAGCCTTCTTACAGCATCACAGACGTTTATCAGACAGGCAGAGAAGAGTCCTTACTGCGTCAGCTTAAGAGATGTGAACCGATGCAAATTACTCATTGGTTGGTTCTATAACATCCTGGAGGCTCGTCCGCCCCTCGACGAAGACAAGATTGAAGATCATTTGAAGAAGTATATGGAAATTTCTAAGAAGTACGACAAGAAATTCCGCTCTATCATTCTTGCCTTAGCACATTGTTATCAGTCTCGTCTTCCAACGGCAAGAACAAGAAAGGAATATCGCAAGAAGATGGCAGCAATCTTTCAAGAAAAGGGAGAAATGACGATGGCGTCTTTAACAGGAAGTGATTTTGAAGCAGTTGTTCGCATGGAGCAAGAAGACTATCTTGCTCGTATGGAGCTCCCCGAGGGAACAGCGAAGAATGCAGCCCTTCGCGAGAATGTCTTTGTCATCTTGGTCTGCATTCTGAACCGCATCCCAATCTTTGTAGTTGGCAAACCTGGATGCAGCAAATCACTCTCAATGCAAGTGATACGAAGCAATCTCCGCGGACGTGACTCCGTTGATCAATTTTTTAAAGATCTCCCTCAACTCTACGTTGTTTCCCACCAAGGTTCTGAGTCTTCAACTTCCCAAGGAATTATCAAAGTTTTTGAAAAAGCTCGGAAGTATAAAGAGAAAAGTGAAGAAGGAGCAGTTCTTCCAGTCGTCCTCTTGGATGAGATTGGCCTCGCAGAAATCTCTAAGTACAATCCCCTGAAAGTACTCCACAGCTTGTTAGAACCGGCGAAAGGTCAACTCCCTGACGTAGCTGTAGTTGGTATTTCAAACTGGTCGTTAGATGCAGCAAAGATGAACCGTGCTATCCACCTTTCCCGACCAGAACCAGATGTAGAAGATTTAAAGGAAACCGGTCTTTCTATTCGCCACGCGAACATTTCTAAGGTCAACCACACCAACATTTCTCTGTCCTCGTTCAGCAGTATGGAGGGCCTTTCAAGCCCATCTATTTTTCCAGATGACGAACAACTGGAATGCTTGGCGAAGGCGTACTACGAGTATCAAAACAAGCAGAAATACGCCAATTTCCATGGTCTTCGTGACTACTACTCTTTAGTTAAGAGTCTCAGCAGACAAAGAGACGTTTCGTTTGACGAGTTTGTGTCTGATGAAACAAGTGCAAGACTCATTCAGACATCACTTCAAAGAAACTTTGGTGGCCTCCGTCAGGAAGAGAGTAACATACAAAGAGTCTTCATGGAAAAGATACCACGTTGCAAAGTGGTACAACAACAAGTAGCAACAGCGGACTTGATCGCAGAGAACTTGCATGATCGTCTTGCTCGTCACTTGATGTTGATAACAGTTGCTGACTCGGCTATTGGCCTTCTTGATCAAACATTAAGGAAGCTGGATAAGGAAACAATAACAATCTTTGGCAGCCGATTTGAAGAAGATCTGTCAGATGACTACAACTATCGGATACTAAGCCGCATCATTCTTTGCATGGAGCGAGATTGCGTATTGATCCTACGGGACTTGGAGAGTATCTATGGCAGCCTCTACGATATGCTGAATCAGAATTACACAGTGGTAGGCGGAAAGAAGAACTGCAGAGTCGCACTCGGAGCGTACAGCAATCCCATGTGCCAAGTTCACGACGGCTTCAGATGCATCGTTCTTGTAGATCAACAAAAGATTGATTACACTGATCCACCCTTTCTCAACCGCTTTGAGAAGCAGTTGCTGAGGTTTTCTGATGTCACCACGTCTGGCGAGAAAAATGTCATTTCCACCCTTCGCACCTGGGTTGAAGATGTTGCCACAGTTTCTCATCTGAAAGCACCATTCAGGGTGACCGACACATTCGCAGGGTTCCATGAAGATACCCTGACATCGCTGGTTCTGCACCATCGGCCAAAAAAGATTCATTCACAGGAAGAACTCTTAGAAAGATGCAAGGATGACCTGCTTTGGGTAGCATCTCCTGACGGAATCTTGCGAGCACTTAAGTCCAAATTGGCCGAAAAGAGAATATCAGAAGTCAATTATTTGTGTGACGAGTATTTCAAGAAGCCAATTCATAATGGAATTGGCAACTACATCAAGTACGAGCTTGAAAAGGACTTGAACACCGACACCGCTAATGGCCTTAAACTTCTGGTAATGACGCACAGTAACATACACACAGATGTTTGCAAACTCCTTGATGGTGTAGTGGAATGTCAGGCAGAGAAGCTCGGCTCATTCAAGTCCGAGAAACACCTAACGGCCCGAATCAAAAACTTCTGGATGGAACCAGAAGTAGAAATGCTTGTGCTTCAGTGTGCCCCGAGTCTTGATGCACCGCACATGCTACTGATGAAGTCCATTGTCGAACAACAACGCAGCGAGTTTCTGTCTTCTTCTGGAGAGGAGGAAAGAAAGCAGAGAAAGCATGTCTGCATACTGATACACATGCAGCGCGAGAATCAAGAAGAACAATCAGAAGAATCGTGGCAGTTTAACTTTCTAAGTGGATGGAAACAAGTTATGATTGATGTGCTGGAAGAACCGTCTCTCTCCCTAACCAACCTACTTGGTGCCAGCCTAATTGACGTACTCAATTCAGAGGGGCTTGCTTTTAAGAAAGTTGCTATGAATCAGATCCTGTGGTGCTTCACCTGTATAAAGTACAGCTCTGGCCAACGTTCATTGGAAGATGTTTTACGTTTGGTGCAGCAAATTTCTACAAGTGAGGAAATCTTTGCCACTTTCAAAGAACTGGTGGAGCAATGGATTAACAACCAACATACTGATGATGATGTATTACTGATGGAAGTTGCAAGACCCTGGCAAATATCCGTTGCGTGCGATCGCCAAGCTCTAATCAATTCATCAACCCTCGTCGGCGCGATGCAGCATCATGTCACTCACCTGGTGCGTCAACCGTTAGCCATGATTGTGTTTTTCTTGGAGAAAGAATCCGCCTGGCCAAGAAGTGTTACAGATAGTGAAAAAGAGGATCTAGAGGAACTGAACGAGTGGAAAAATCTGTTACTGGACAAGGAAATTTTCAACATGGAAGAAATTGCCGAACCTCGTGGACCAGAATTCTACGAAGTTACAGGGCCAAAGCTGTTTTTGAAGTTCCCCTGCTCATCTGTGATTAAGAAGAAAATTGAAGAAGTGAAGACGTTGTTTATGGAAGACGTGTAGCATTTGCAACTTGACGAAGAAAACCTAAACAATGATGGAGAACTAAATGATGAGGCGGTTAGCCAACAACTAGAACGGTTTTCATTCATCGTTAAGCAGAAAGTTCCACAGCTCTTTCAACGTGAATGGCTGATGAAGAGTACTGCCGTGTACGTTGAAGATATTCTTGACATTACGTCAGCAGAGATAGTTCCCGAGTTGACCAGAACCAAGAGAGTACAGCTGCTTAAGTCAGAGTGTGCATCCAGCATGGTAGAATCATTGGAACGAGACGCTTTACTTCTCGTTACAGAAATCCACTCCCTTCTGTGGAGAAAGACAGCCTTAATTGCCGCTGAGTTAGATCTTTACAAAGCTGGTCATCTCTTAAAAACCGTTGACTTCGAAGTACTCTTCCAAAACTTCGTGGAAAAGTTTGATAAGCTGGTTCCGTCGCACGACGAGCCTTTTCAAAAGAAACGACTTGAAGAAGTGAAAAATGACAAGACAAGAGATGAAACTGTGAAGGAAGATAACGAGGAACAAACGGAAGAGAACAGGGAACGAAAAGAAGAAGACTTGGAACAAAAAAAAGAAAGCTTGGAACAAAAAGAAGAAGACGGGGAGCAAAAGAAAGAAAACCGGGAGCAAACGGAAGAAGACAACGAACAAAAGGAGACAGGCGGGGAACAAAAGGAGGGAGACGAGGATAAAAAGGAAGAAGACAGGGAACAAAAGAAGGAAGACAAGAAACAAATGGAAGACGACGAAGCTATCATAGATGTGGAGCAAGAAGAAATGAAACTATTGAAAGAAACGAAAGATGAAAATGAAAGTGGTTATTGTCGTTTGGAGCAAATTGTTCTCGATTTCAAACTATCATCTGATTCAACTGAGCAAACAAATGCTGACGACGAATCCCGTTATGATGTCAAACAGAATAGTCATGTAGAAGGAAGTGGTGAAGACACTGATGGGTTTGCCGATACGGTCGTGATACATGATAACAAGGACCAGAAGGTTATGGCGTCCTTCGCTGAGGTATGACAATTAAGTACAGTTTTGACGTTTTTCTTCTAAAACTAAAGCTTTTTGTAAGCGAACTTGAAAGTCAGTGCATGTTTTGACCTGATCTAAAGTTTCTAGGAATTGCAATGTGTTGCCAACAGACGTACTGTTTAGTTAACCAAGTAAACAGAATTAAAGAGAGTTGCACCACATTAAATTCAGTTCTGAGCTTATTCAAAGTTTATACAAGTGAATCTCAGTCTATACACGTCCGCGAAAGGAGATGCAAGTCAGGCGCACTTGCACGTCCGTTGGTCACATCTCGTTGTTTAGTTTGGTAATCGAATGGGGCCGAGTACAATTTGGGAAAAAATCACGCGTCGTTTGGCAAAATTGAAGTTAATTGCCTGAGCCTTTAGGCGAGGGAAATTCTTTCAACTTGGCCAAATGACATGTGATTTTTTCCCAAAATGGACGAGGACTTAGCGCCTACCTTTTAATAACATAGAGAACATTTTTTTTTATTTTAAATAACAAGCTTGCAAAGCGTCAAGCGGCGTGGGTTTGAAGAAACAGGGAAAATGTGTTTGAGCAAAACGTACCTTACCGGCGTACTTGCAATACATGTTATCCATTGGTATTATGAGTCGTTGTTTTTAATTTTTTCTGTGGCAAGAAGCCTACTCTTCAATTGCTATTGATGTTTCTTCTTTCTATTAATAGCAAGATATGCTGTGAACACAGCCACAGAAAAAACGTCTGTCGTCCCTCTCAAGTTAACAACCGTCAGCTTTCGTTTTCGTATTGAGTTTTAACTCCTTGATGGATAAAGTTGTTTATCGAGTTCTTGGTTTAAACTTCTTCATTCTTTAAGCGAAGTTCTCGTCATCAGGCACCTGAAGTTTCACGTACGAGAAAAACGTGAACAAAAAGTCGATCATCCAGTTTTAGTGCAGTGGCGCACGTCAGCGAGATGTTCCAGCCCGGGAAAACTCGCAGCGACGTACGGCAGGTTTTCGGCGGGGGATTTAACCGGCTTTCGATTTAATTGAAATCATCGCCGTCATTTTGAAATTGAAGCCATAGTTTCTCCACTTTATCTCCACGCTAACAAGAGGCTTTTCATCTTTTAACCACTCACATTTTTCGCTCACTCAATCGACCACGTGACCGTATTGCCATAGCAATTTTGTAATTGCACATTAGAAAGTTCAAATCGGAGTCCGTCTACTGTAACTTCACTTTGGGTTGGATTTTTGAAGTTTTTGTTTCATATGCTGCATGTTTACCATTTCGAGGTTTGTTTTCAACGGATTTTATTTGAATTTTTTCTCCACTGTTGTCATTGAATCTGCCGTATTTTGATTGGTTTATTGACTTTATTGTTTCTCATCCAATCTGATTTGAGAAATTGAGTTTGTAATTGCACAGAATTACACATTTTTGCACACAATTACAATGTAATTGCACTGCTCTTAGCCAATCAGAATCAAGTAATTTTTTCATGTATATGATTAACAGTTTAATTTGTCCTCTATGTTATTATATATTCAATAATCGCATTTTACCTTTCAGGCTCTTATAGAGGCCTCCGTTACAGCCCTTCTGCCAACCCAACCGGTTGTTATGGCATTTGGTGGTGTGATTCAGTGGCAAAGTTCTACAAACTGGCTCCTTTCTTTGGCTACACGACTTCTTATTTGCCATCCCGCTGTTCATTTTTTACGCGTTTGCTACGACTTTGCAAGCGTGGTCTTGGTTCCCGAAAGCCTTGAGCCATATTTGTTGTATTTTCTTGGAAATCTCGGGAAAGAAATCAATCCCGAGTTCTTGGATTCAACAAATTGCTTTGAAAAAATTAACGAAATTGTCTCGAGCCTGGAAGTTAGCAACCCAGAAAGAATTCAGCATTTCCTAAGCTTGTTCTACGGTCGGTGTATTGAGAATAATCCCGACACACAACTGCTGTATGACATGTGCCAAAGCATCTGCTCAAACGAAGAGCCAGAAAGTGTCCATTACATGGGATCCGTAATCCATCGTGTCCTTCTTACTGAAGAAAACTATACTCCGGGCATCTTTGATGAGATTCTTGAGAGCCCTGAGAGCTTGACTGATGATCATCCCGCGCTGATTGATATCGACAACTGTCTGGCTAGTAACGAAAGAGAGGATTCTCATTTTGCAGTTCTTTGCTGTGATCTGCTTTGTGAAGTAGCTTTCCAGAATGTGGACACAGCCAATATCAAAGGATCCGAAGACGAAGCAATGAAGAAACTTAACAGAGCTGTGCACGTGCTTTGTGATGAAGAGAACAGAAATGGTCTGAGAATGATTTGTGCCGTCGCTTTTCTACGTCAATTTCTTAAATCACTTGCTACTACTGTTATTCGAGCTCAGTCGCTTGTCCCTTTTGCCATGCTTCTTAACGAAGTGAATGCTTTGCTACAGTTGCAAGAAGAATCGACGTCAACTGAAAACAATCGCAAGTCGTCCTCAAGGTTGTATCTTCTGAAGGAGTTTCGTCGACACTTACCATTTTATGACCTACGACGTCTGTGTGAAACTCCACAGATGACTTGTCTGCACGGTATGAAGTGGTCTGATTCAGTGTCAAAGTACAAAACACGACATGGCTATCTTTGCGACACTACGAAGTTGTCTTGTAGAGATGCAATTATCCATTTGATGGAAAACCAGGAAACGGGAAAAATGGCGAATCTCATAAGTTCAGCTGTAGAGTCAAGTGATGACAAGCTCAAGGTGATTGCTCTAATAAATGAGAGTTTCTATCACATTCGATCCTTGCGATCTGCCAAGGACACCGAGGATCAAGCAGCAAAGGAAATCACGAAGTTGATGGACAAGCGTTTTTCCCGGCCATTCTTTGAGCTAGTGAAGCAGCTGCTCGCAGTAAAAGATTTTCAGGCTCCCGAGCTTCAGGTGCAGCCAACGATGCTCTCTATCGAGGTTCAGCGAGCTGTCCTTGTAACCCATCTAGCGGCAGTGTTGGTCTCAAACAACAAGCAGTCAGGGACTTCTGCTTTAGCCCTTTACATGCTGAATCCCACTAAAGCTTGTAAGACGTTTGTTCTTGCTGCACCGACATCAAAGGATGAATATGACGCGTATTTAAATGTCAAAGATCACTTCAACTCACTCAGTTTGTGCAGCTGTGGCACTGCTTTCGTGTGTGCTGACGTAACAAGTGGAAACCCAAGATGTCCAAATTGCAAGTCTACTTCCAAACCAGTAGAAAGAGGGAAGAGCCAACACGTTTTGATAACTCCAACCAGGGGATACGCTGCAGTGAATCCAGAACATCTGAAAAGTGACACCATTACCACAAGGGGTCTAAAGCCAGCTGTGTTCCGTGCGCTACATCTGCTAGTGCACGCTGCTCTCTTTGGTGGCTCAGCTCTCGGTTTGGTTAGTGACAATGAGCTATCAACCTTTCTAAGCGGAAACAAGAGCCACGAGGAGCCGCAACAATACTGCTTCAGACATGTTTACAACGATCTG
>JAOBYE010582633.1:0-12460 GCA_025403585.1 Parazoanthus swiftii
GATATGATATGATATGATATGATATGATATGATATGATATGATATGATATGATATGATATGATATGATATATGATATATGATATATGATATGATGTTTTTAATAGCAAAGGATAAAAAACACTTAATGTAAATATACAGATGTTATGTACTTATTACGCCTCGGTATATTGACCTAAAATGTGTTAAAATCCCAATTGACAAGTGGCCTCGAGACCACTCAATTCATGCACAGACCGAGTGGAGACTAGGCTCGAACGTGGGGCTCCAGGTCCGAGCACTAACAAAAACCCACACTGTCTCCGCAAAAAGAAAATCATCGCAGTTTCTCTTCTCGGTTAATTCGTTCATTCACCAAAAGGATCCCAGTATTTTTAACAAACCTTTGTAAAGTAGAGAGGAAGTCTAAACTAGCGTAAGTCTAATGGTTTTACTTTGGTCTTCCTTGCGAACATACATTCTGTAATCAACTTACCACGTGGTAAAACAAATTAAAATACAAGGAAACATTCCCAAAGGATTGTCAACCAGGCTAAGTTTTTTTGCCGATATGTTTGTTTGTTTGTTTTGTTACCGTAGTTATTCACTTATAAGCCGATCTCAGCTATAAGCCGAGACCCCCATTCTGGACGACGTAAATTTGGTTTCGCAGTCGCCAAAAAAAATCAGAAAAGTTTCAGCTATAAGCCGAGTCCCTAAACTTTGATTCAACACACAAATGAAACAAAAGGATAAAAGTGACCTGTGAGGAAACACATCTTAGTATCATGAATATTGATAACAAGAAACAATGCAAAAAATGTTAGTGGCTATTCAATATCTGCACGAACAAAATTAGCGAATCGCCGTTAACTAAGAGAATACTAATTGATCCGCTGTGGTTTATAAAAGTGTCAAGGATTCACTCAAACTTTCACTTATAGAACTCGTTCTAAAACATCGAAATATCCAAACCATTTAAGCGTAAGCTATTACAATTATACAACGAAAATCATGCCGAAAGCACGTCGCGCATCGTACACTTTGGCTTTCAAGCTCAAAGTTATCGCCGAGGCGGAAGAAAGTGGAAACAATTGTGATATTGCAACCCATTACGGGCTAGATGAGTCACTCGTCCGAAGGTGGCGCAAAAATGGAAACAAAATTGTTGACGGAAATTTTAAAATGTCAGCTAAGAGAAAATCCATGGGGCAATACCAACCGAGGTATCCGGAGATCGACCAGAGAGTGTTTGACTGGTTTTCAGACCAAAGGAGTCAAGGTGAGTGTGCTATGCCTATGTGCGCGCGTTGGTATCAACAACAAACAACAGCTGAAAAAAGAAAGCTCCTTCCCGAAACCTTGTACTAAGATGGATCGACGAGGCATGGTCTGAAATCTCCCCGGCAATGATCCACAAATCGTTTAAGAGCTGCGGTATTTCCAACGCCTTGGATGGCACCGAAGACGATGAAGTGTACCAACAGGAGATCGCCACGAAAGAATTTGAAGACGACAATGATTTGGAGAATGAATTCGAGACAGACAGCGAGCCAGAAGACGAATAAACAACCAAAACCTCGTCCAACCAAACGGCTCTTTTCAGAGCCACCAAATAAATAAAAGATAGTGATCAACGTGTGCTTCAAATATGTTTCTGCTTTGTCAAGAGTTTATAATTCATCTACAAGCCGAAAACACCGGGCTTCAAACCAAAAAAAAAATTAAAAATCTCACTTATAAGCCGACCCCCCCAGTTTTGTGAAAAATTTACCAAAATTTTGATCGCTCTGAGAAAAAATCACTCGGCTTATAAGTGAATAATTACGGTATACACTCTGTACTATGATTTTATTTGCTGATATGTTTGTTTGTTTGTTATACACTCTGTAATCAGCCCTGTTCTACTATAATTTTGTTTGCTGATATGTTGATATGTTTGTTTGTTAGCTGGTGTGGAAAGGCTGTCATTGGCGGTGTACACTCTACTGGAGAGTGTCCTTCCAGGAATTGATCCGACGGCGTTAAGATCTTCTTTGGTAGCCACAGGATTGTGTCAAGATGTCACTGGGCCCGACATCCTAAGGAACTATCAACTCACTGGTACAGTGAGCACTTCACGAGGTCTTCAGCGCGGACCAGCGTCATCCAGTGTAGTTCCAGGGTCAAGAGGTCAATTCTCGGCCAGAATTCCGGGACCAAGACTTCTTGATCAGTTCCAGGTATTTAAATAGGTTTGCAGGGAATCAATTTCATCATTAACATTTCTATGGGGTAAATTCAAGAGACATTTTCTAATGCAACTCAAAAATTATGATATTGACAAAAACCTTATTATCATTATTAACAATAACATTAAATAGTTATAATAAAAAAAGATGATGATAAGGATAACGAAACATTTAACAGATCCACTGTATGGCTCTTCCTTAATTTATTTAAAATATATCATTTACAATATAACAGTATCAGATTTACAATGGTGCATACATTAGTAATACTAACAAAGAGCTATTCAGAACTATTTTTTTTTTGGGGGGGGGAAATTGCCTTAGTAAATAACCATGGTCCAGAACATTTTTGAAAAAGCCGAGTTTCTCTAAACGAACGTTAAAGGTACAGGCCAAGAACTTTTGATATGAGTTTCTAGTGGCAGTTATAGATATATCTTACTGTTATATCTGTAAATGTTCAACGCAATTGCCTCGAACGTCTCCTTTTCTCAGCAGTACAATACAAATGCGTTGAGTTAATAAGTATTCCGTTTGAGTTTTTGTTCCAGGTGCAATGTTTTGGTTTTGGCGATGCGTTTTGTATTTATGAAAGTGTTATTATTCACAAAATATATTTGAACATTTGTCTGTTTGCTCGCGATAACTAAAAGTTTGTTTTTAAATAGTTCTGTACATGTTTTTTTGGGAACTCTTTGTTGTATACGTCGTACGTCGAGTTTTACTGTTGCTTTTGTTCGCATTTTCCTTGTGTGCACCTAAGTTCTCTTTTTGTATACGTGTACCAAAACGATTTCCGCTTTAACTTTTGGTCAACAGTCGCTGGTCGCTAAAGTGGAAAACATTGGCTGTTCCAGTTCAGCAGAAGAAGTTTCCATGGCAGCGATGGTGGCGTGCGGTGATGTCAGTGAGGCAGATCTACTGTTGTGGTGCTTTAAGCATCGAATGGATGACGAGCTTGTATCAGAGCTTTACTCACAAGCCACAGGCAACCCAAAGTATGCACCTCTTGTTACAGGCGATACCGGTGAACCGATGGATCAAGAAAGGGATGAGTCAACACGGTAATTCGATTTTCATTCTCTTTTGGTTGAGTAGTCGAATCTTCTGTATTTATTACTTCGTCCTTGCCAGTCATCACCTTTTGGTTCCTATACAGTTTTTTTTTGTTGTAGGCCTTTTCCTGCAGGCAAAAACTTGGATCGCTGCTCGCAGAAAATTAGGCATAGGTTGCCTAAACATGTTTTGCCTTGTCAGCGGTAACATGTTCCTTTACCATTGTTGCTACAATATTTATACTTTTTCGAGATTTAAATCTGTTTTTGTTGTGGGTTTCGCAGTTCGTTATCTTAGACTTTTGCAATACCTTTTCTGTAGGACTCGCTCTTGCCAACGCACTCGGTTTTCATTCTTTAGTTAGTTCGTGACTTGTGGCAAACCTACTCGTACCTCTCCCTTGTTAATTACTTAATGTGCAGATCCCAAGTGGCGAGAAGCATTGAGATGCTGCAAGATACAGAAGAGGCTCACGCCATGGAGACAGATGCGGTATTTGACCAGACAGGCGGCGGAGCATATCTTAGTCTTGACGAGTTGGGTTCTGTCCTTATGCATTTGGCGTCCCTTGGTAAGATACCAAACAAGAAATCTCGCTATCAAAAGCTAAATCCTTCTTTTGTCACGCTTTGAGGCTGAAAATATATAATTCAAATTTTACAACATTGGCAGTCTTAATCTTAGCTAAGCTTATGTATATGTGATTTCTATAAGTATTTGTTAAATTTTGAAGATTTGAATACAGAATACGTAAGTAGTATAATGGTAGAAATAAGTTGAGTGATATCACTAGGGTTGTTTTTTAGCTTTGGGCAATCTTTACAACTTTTTACTTCGATATTTTGCATTCAGAAAGGTTGACTTTGAATTTCGCACTGTCAGTTAAAAGTGTTCAAACAACTATGATGTCTGAAATAAAAAGCAAACCAATTATTGATCATTAGTAGGACAAATGCACACAATTAACTGATTGTGTGCAATTATACAATTGGTTTTAGCACCAGATTGTTGTCTCTGATTTCAAAGTGTGCCTGTTGGCCATTTCATTCCGTTTGCTGTGCATAATTCAAAACAGTGCGTTAACCCAGCGTAAACGTTGTGTCGCTTTGAGTTGTGTCTTGTGTTACGTCTTGTTTCGAGTCGCCCTCTACTCTGAGAACGAGATGCCATTGGATAAAAATACAATATAAATAACCCTAAAGTAACCTTTGGGATAAACCTGACCATCCATAGACAAACATACAATGACTTATTGTGAGAACGTGTCAGCTATTATTAATTCTATTGTCAAAGATCCAGTAGAATCTCTCGTTTTGAGAGAAGGTTTATTTCTGACTTGCATTTATACCCTTTGTGCAGATGTAAAGAAACCTGGCAGACAGTTTCCTCGTTATTTGAAACGTGGCAAACCAAACCTCTTGCTTGTGCCTAAAGGTAAGTACTTGAATTAGTTTTGTGACTTACTTGAAGGAAGTTGAAAAATGATCAACGGCCAACCAAAAAACTTTTACGCTGTTGAAATACTTCTTCGTTGTTCTAGATTAACATCTTCATGTGTGATTAGTTGTATCGATGCAAAACTATACGTTGGTTATGTTTACGTGGAAAGATTTTGAGCTATAAAGCATAATTAATGTTTTTGGCGATATCTTTTTATTCACAGACGACGTGCTTCCAACCGTTCTGTCTCTGTACATTCAGGATGGGCATCAACCGCTGCCCAGTCCCGAGGAAGTGATCATCTGTACCGCAGATACATCAGCTGAAGAAGTGAGTTCAACCATACAAACACAACTAAGACGAACAAGCGTTTATGATATAACTCTTTTCTGGTGACAAGGGAAGCACAGTAAAGATAACACGGTTTATACACTACTTTCATAATCTGCTTCAGTGACCATTAACAATAACTTCAAGTCGAGATTAAGTTCCAAGTTCTCATACATGATTTGCTGTTCATGGCCACTAGGGCGTATTATGAAAGTAAGCTGTACCTTGGTCAAAAAGTCTGATTTAAGAAATTGATTTTATTAGAAAAAGTATAAAAATCAGTGTCAAAGAATACTATTTTTTTGTTGATTGGCAATACCCGCACAACTTTCCTAAATATGAACTCACTGAGAGTAGGGAGTGTTACCTGTGCAAATGTTTCTGAACTTGTTTTACAAGGGCGATGCGTTACGAGAAAAATTGCCTCACGTAACAGTGCCTTAAAGAAGCCACGAACTATATTTTTCTGTTGGCTCAATAGATCGAGTTGCTGTGGCGTCGCGCTCTGGGTGATCGTGAGCGCAGAATCTTCTGTGTGGTGAGTGCTGACCTCGTGGATTACAGTGTAAGCCAGCAAGCAGCCGACGTTTTGAACATGCTCATCCAGGAGCCTGGGGTCGACCAGAACGAAGGTTTGTGGGCGTCTTTATTTTTCAAATGTGTAGTTTTCGACAACTTTCAAAAACACAATATGCTATTTCATTTCTTTTTTTGTATTTTAGACTTACGCTCTATAAAGCCCTCCTTCAAACTATCCAGATTTATACATCTCCATCTACTAATCCCCTTCCTCTCTAGAAAGCAAAGTATTAATATAGAGTTAGAGGTTCTTAGAACTACTTACGGACATTGAATTAACCCTACTGCGACTGGAACACTTAACCATAAATTTTAGCACACGAAAAACCTGAGATTGCTAAAAAAACGCCCAGAAAAGATATAAAAATATCCAACCAAGTATACACAACGTTGTTACTGTAAAGGGATAATACTTACAAAAGGATATGTTTTGTTTGTAAGGTACTGTGGCAAATTATACCGCCACCATCTTTTTCGGTACAGTCAATTAGACTCGTGAAAGTTTTGTCACTATTATTGAACAGTACTATGAGTTACTGCTGAGACTTGTTGAAGATAAGGCTTCTGAATTAGCCCTTCTCTCTATTGAATCCCCAGCTCTTATAAGCCCACCCCCTCCATCCCAACAGAAGGCCCGAAATCAACTAAGATTTTTCCCCGTCGTTTAATAGAGCTTTTACGATATTTAAAACATAAAACAACTTTGTCAAGGTTTAATGGCCAAAAAATGCGTTACAATATCAGTTGACGTAATTGTTGCACATTCAACACCTATTTTTCTGAAATAAACAAGAAATGCTGTTTCTCACAATTTGGAATCATTTATTTTATGTACGCCTGTTCTTTTCCTCTTGCTTCGATACGAAAACTTGCGTTCAAAAGTTCATTTGATATGTTCAAACTGTAAAGCATTTTCGTGAATATTTTAGCGAATTTTTTTAACCAACAAATCGTTCATGTACAGGTTATATTCTCGTGGACAACTTTATTCGGATTTGCTCAACTGTTAGTCATGTTAAGGGGGGTGGGAGCATCAGGTTATGTTTTGGTTGTGATCAGGGGGATTGAAAAGGAGATTTAAAAGGGGAAAAAAAGTTACGAACGCAACAGACACTGTTCCTGAGCGAGTAAAGGGTCACCCCTCGGATTGCATACGTGCTGGTATTCGTTCATTAAATACTAACTTCAGAAATAGTTTTAAACTTACCTAAAATCCAAAAAAAAACATGAAAAATTCTTCAAAATTAATAGTTCGTCCCCCGTCTTTTTTCCTCCTAAAAAACTCTCAAAATGTTTGTGAGTCCTTATCAGCTATAGCGCTGTGTGTTTTTAAACACCATTCAAAAACTTGAACGCGTTGCCGCAACGAAATGACGCCAAAAATTGTAACCATGCGCCAATCCCATGTTACTTGATCTCAACTGTCAACGCAACAATGTTGCGCGAAAAATCGTCTTTTCGTGTAACGTTACCTTTAAATTAAAACCGAGATCTCGCCAGATAATAAAAATGATAATTATTATTGTTACTAATACTGTTGTTGTTGTTCTTATTATTGTAATTATAATTATATTTAATAACAATAATAATGATAAAAATAATGAAAGTTTATTTTCTGTAGCGCCAATTTTACTAATTATCTGCATTATGACAAGACTATGACGTAGTTATGCGGAACGTCGGTACGACCTGTATCCCCTTTAATGGTATTTTTCTTGAGAGATTTGCTGCGAGCCGAGTTTTGTTTGTATGTGCCTATTAACTTTAAGTTACGTGATACTTACATGTCTCGTGCCTAAGCAGGTTATGGTCTCGTGGTCATATGCAGCAGTGAGAATGAGGATCGGGCCCATATTGTTGCAGCATTGGACCAATATCGTGTCACCTCTGCACACCACTGCCCTCCCACCAAGGAAATCAGGGAATATTTGAAGAGGCAGTTCCAGCGATCAAACTGTCCACAGTATGGTAGTTTTTATGGCAGAAAACTTCCATGGACACCGGCATCAGAGGTTGATAAGGAAAGGTGAGCCGTTGTCTTACATGAAAACCAGCCAAACAAGTGAACAAAATACTATTCATACAAAAAGCACTTCTCATACATTCAAACTCTCGTGAATTTTATTTTATCATGCAGAAAAAAAACGAGAATTGTCGGAAAATCTTCTTCCTTTTTGGGAAAACTTGGGAAACGTTCGGAAGTTTTCGAAAAAGCATTCAAAAATTTAGAAATCAGTAGTAAGCTATTGATGATTTTTTGCACCACACAGACTCACGCATACACACACACACACTGAGCAACGCAACACATCTAAACACAAGCAACAAAATGCAACGCATCGCACCCCACCGCAAATTTACCACACCACAAAACAACACATCATACAACACAACACAACGCAACGCAACGCAACGCAACGCAACACAACGCAACACAACGCAACACAACACAACACAACGCAACACAACGCAACACAACACTTAACAAAACACTTAACACAATACAATGGAACTTAACACGACACGACATAACATATCACAACACACCATACCTTACCACAAAAACAGACAACATGTCATAACAACAGAACACAACACACCAAAACCTAGCCTAACCAACACAACAGGTAAGCATATACACACCTATCTTCTGAATTCTTCCAATTTTGTTTTGTAGGGTTTCCGTGCGAGTTGTAAGCTCCAACCGATCAGGATGTGGTAAGAGTCTTGTGGTTCGAAGGCTCAGCCAGCAGTTGGAAGCTTTCCCAAACAACGACATTGTCAGCCGACATCTGAGAGAACTGGGCAACGAGGAACCCATGTGTGTTACAGTCCCAATCCACGGCAAAACTGTTGACCAGTCGGCAGTAGTGGAAGCTCTTATTCCACACGCTCTTCTTCCAAATATCCCGCTGTCAAGGATCTTCCATCTGGACATTTCACCATCGGTAAGTGCCCCAAAACGTGACCTGGCAATCATATATCGTAAAATCGCAGATTAGACCCCTGGGGTTAAATAAGTTCGTAATGGGTTTGGGATGGGCTTGTGTAAGGGGGGGGGGTTATCCAGGGAGGGGAGGGGGTTATAAACGAAACAAAGTTTGTTTGGAAATGAGCTGATACTGTATGGAAAACATATTAAAACAACCGTACCACGACATATAGCGCTGCCTTACAATTTACTTGTGGTACAACAACAGAAACATTTTGATCGAAATATCTGCGATGCTCAGTCAGTATCTACAGTATGATTCAAGTTGTTTTTCGAGGCTTCATTTGCTTTGCAGCTTCCTTACTTTCGATTTGAAATTGTGGTGTTTGGGTCATTCCATGCCAACTCAGACAAATTCCAAAAATCTTCCCGGGTGACCATCTCAGGTTTTGTTGAAAAAATTCCTGAAGAGAATGGGCTCAATGCATGTTTTGAACACAATTATCTGACAAGCAGTACACTACAGAGTGATTCTGAGGGCAAATTCTGAAAGCCTGGGTAACAAATAGATTAGTAACCACCTTTCATGTAATTATCTTTTTTGATTATAAAGTTACGGCATCCTAAAATCACATAAAATATGCATTTGGATATCAGGAAGCAAAAATGGGCGTGGCCGACAAATTCAAAGTGCCATATCTCTAAAACTATTTGGAGTTGAAAGCTGAAATTTTGAAATTTTTTAGTGACACCAAGGGGTCTCTTCAGGATTTTTTCAACAAAATCTGAGATGCTCACTCGGGAGGAATGACATGGAATGACCCGTTTATAAGGAAACAAGGGTAATTAAGTCAAAGGGGCACTCAGAACCGGAAAATGAAAGTTGGGCCTTTATATGTGGGCTTATATTCGGGAAGGAGGGGGGGGGGGGGTTCATTTGCAGCGTTATTTTTTATCAGGTAGGTGAGCTTACATGTGGGGGATTACAACCGGAGGCTTTACGTGGGATATTCCAGTGTTTTAAGGGATGTTACACGACGGTGCGAAAATTTAAATCTTAATTTTCAGTGAAAACAATAGTTTACGAACGAACGAGTGCAGTGAGTGAGAAAGATATATTGCTTTCTTACTGGTCAAAGTTGTTAAGCTAATTCACTACTGCTACGGTGTTAAAGGTCTTGCTTTCAGTTGAAGAAAAAAACAGGCGAAACGTTTCCTGAAAGGATTTCCGGAATAAAATTTAGTATCGTCACAAGTGGTTACTGAGTTGCAGTTAACTTTCAGAAACAGAAAAATTTGGTGCCAGAAACATGTCTCGTGGTTGCTTGAAGACAGTTTTCTCATGACTTCAGTTAGTGCAGTTCTGGCCCCGTTTTTTCTTCGCTCTTCGCTGCGCAGCGAAGAGCGAAGAAAAAACGGGGCAAGAACTGGACTAGACTTCTGTCGAAGGTATTCCCAAAAACAACTCCGTTTGTATTTTATTCAAACAGTTTTCTGCATTACGTTTTTGTTTGTAGGTGACGAATGGTCTGGACTCGTTCTTGTTTAACCTGTTAATCCTTGGAATGTTGACTGATGCACGTGGTCGAGTGTGGCGAAGACGTCCCTGTGATTTGTACGTTGTGGAGATCACAGCTGTTGAGGTTATCGCTGTTCCCAAGCAGGCTAGTGCCAGGCCGTTAGCGGCGGCTACCAACCGTGGTGATGCGGTGGTGAGTATGAAGGAGTAGGAACAAAATTGTGTCACCCACGGTAACAGATATGAACTTAGTTCGATACTGTGTTTGGGGTAACAAAGATGTGAAATTGGTTGATAAGTTTTGATTGAACATCTCTTTGCAAAACGAAACACTATTTGAAGTATTCGAAGGCTGTATAATCATTTTGAAAATCAGCGAAACAGATGTAGGTGAACGAGGTGATACGAATTACATTTGTCTCTCGAGCTCTATATCAGTGGAATTCGGTATGACATGAATGATTCACTCAGAAAGCAAAACTATAGTCTTGTATTACTTTCACTTGAGTAGTTTGACGTTAGTTTATACAGTGCTTGGCAAAAAACGAACATTTCCTGACAGTACAGTTGAATACTAGAAAAAACATCGTTGAAGTTGTCTGGGGTTTCTCCAGAAACTATTTGAGATATACCTTACAGTGCCATAGTGCAACTTGTGAAAAATTAAGTTAACTATTTTAGTCTATAACCAAGATAGCTATCATAAGCAGGTTGCCAGTTACATTAAAAGTAAATCTGTTTTGAGCACACAAGAAGAAATTCTTTGCTAAGCGGTAATTGGTTTCTAAGTTATCAATATCAATAAGGTTAAGGAAAAAATTCACCGAATAACAACAAAAGAAAAGGGAAAGTGTTTAGCAAACTTTTAGTTTGATCTTTGGAGGAGGAAGCCTACTCTTATGCCTGTGGTGTAATTATTTAAACTGCTAAATCTTAGTGCAAAGAATGATAAGATAGATATCGATATTTATACATTAAATAAGACGCTGTTGTTCGCCCAGTAACTCCTTATGGGCAGGCAATTAGAAGTATGATGAGGTTTGTCGAAAAACAAGAACTTCTGTAAAGGAAAAACGACACAAAAAAACCGACGTGGCACTTCCACAAACAAAAATCCTGGACAATCATGTTTGGGCAAGCTGGTCGTATTTGGGCAAACGTGATTATATTTGGCAAAATAGTCATGTTTAAGCAAGAGTGATTGCATTTGAGAAAAGGGTTTTATTTCTCATCGATTGTGTTTAAAAACTAAAATCATGAGATATCTTTGTTCGTTTTAGGAAACCATAAAAACAATAACTTATGAATAGCATACCTAGACACAAAGATTTTTTAAGCAGATTTTTATATACATTTTCTGGTGAAAATTTTTGATTGCTTTTGGGTTAGAACTTTGGAGGGAGGGAGTCATCCGAGGCAGTTGTAATGAAGACCTCCTCACTCAACATAATTTTTTTAATGCTCTGCCTCCTAGCCTTATTTATCCTAGAAGTTGGAAGCTGTATGACGATGTACAGCATTATTTTCACCTGCATCTAAAGGAAATATATATTTACCGTTAATGAGTTTGAAAGTGTTCACTACATGCCATTTTTCCTTCTCGCAGCCAAGTCGTATCTCCACATCAAGGCAAACTCAGAGTGTAGCTTTCTACCAGTATTTCCCAACCATCACGTGCTCCACTCCAGTTCAGACTCTGGCCTTGATGCGAACCCAACCTAATGAAGGTATGTGTGTCAGATTTATAAAAAACTGCGTTTTCAGAAACAAGAAGAATGTAACAAAATACGGTGTTTGCTGGCATAAATTTAAAACTTGACAAGTTTGGTGACAGTTGTAAAGATTTGCCAAACAGATTCCAAGGCTCTCGTACACGATTGTGTAGACGGAAAACTTTTGATGCCTTTTCGTTGAATAGTTGCGTTTTCAAGCGAAGTCGTACATGTGTGTGCTGGGCTAAAGTCATCAACTAAAAGAGAGGCCATTTTATGTCACTCCAGAAACGAAATGAATTGAAAAGAGGATTTGAACCGTCTACTCAAAAAATCCCATCAAGCAATGCTGAAAGAATAACTTTTATCATCACTCCTGTCAATTGCGATGTGATTCGAACAACGCAAGTCCTAACTACTTTGTTTCTTAGATGGGATAAAGTAACCTGTAAGATCAAAAGCTTATGGATTGCACGTATATTGTTGGCGAAAAACACTCGTTAAAACGCTGTCGTCTACGACAGTGTAGGTAGATGGATCATTCAAGTCCTTTAGTACTTCTGAATTTCTGGAGTAGTAGTTACCCGAGTCGAATGAGAATAAGAAAAGGAAATGTAGTAAGATATAGATATAGATAGATAGATAGATAGATAGATAGATAGATAGATAGATAGATATATATGG
>JAOBYE010582744.1:0-12459 GCA_025403585.1 Parazoanthus swiftii
GTTTGTCCTTCAGCATAAACAAAATCTATTACTGTATCTAGTGTAAATAAACAAAGGAGAGCCTGTTTATATTTTTACTTTCGTGTGCAGGATTGATATTCTCTGACTGAACAGCACCCATGCTTGTTTGAGATCATACAAGACACTCTACGTGGGTCAAAAAATGTAGGCACAATGGTATGGCCGATGGAGATTGATTATCTGGATCGCGTCAGTAGCCTCCAATGCAGTCGCCTTATTATACCCGCGGCGAAGGAAATTAGGCGGCTGCAATGGAGGCTACGCGCCAGCCTCTTTCATAAATTTGGTGCGACTTTTCATCAACTTTCATCTTTCATCAATGAATTTTGATAGGAAAAAATGCCCATATTATTTTTATGGCCGGAAATGGCTAAAACTTTATCAAAAAGCGATGAAGATTGCTTGAGAAAACACGGCGGCTTCCGACACTGAATCACAGCCGATATTTTTTAAGTACTTTGCTATTAGAAAAGACCTTTCTGTGACGTCGTGACAATGGACTGTTTTTACGCGGCAGCCAACTGAAAATCCGTTCGGGCGCTGATCCAAAGCCATCGGCCTATTGAACCAGTCATTGGCTTAACTCCAAAAAAACAGTACTCATTGCCAAATAGTCCATACAAACTGATCCCTTTAAAATGGCAGGAAAAAGCTTTAGGGCAAGCTTCGGGATCTTATGATACGCACTTGGTCGATTTGGTCGGCAGAACTGGCTATCATATCAAGACTGATGCCAAATGTAGAGCCGTGCGAGCGAACTTTTCGATCTACCAAAAGATGTAATTAGTTACTTTTTGTTGAAGATTCACAACTTGTTAGTAGTATAGTGATGAGTGTTGAATGTTAGTACAAACTGTTTACATAAAAAGACTTTCATTTTTGAATAACCCCAGTGTGACGTTAACCTGTCTCGATTTACAGCAATATTAAAAGTTATATTTAAAGAACTTCAAAAATATCATAGGTTAACGGCTCAGAAGTAGTTTTTAAATTACAGATATTAGCGACGAAGTCTTCACCGAAATATCTCCCAGTGGCAGTTTGATTAGTTTTTTTTTGGTGTCAGCTGTTTTCCAAACAAATCACTTGGAAACCAAGGGTTCTTTCTGGAACGCACCAATAGAATTTCCTGTTTGCGATCTTATCTAAATACGAATCTCGTGAAGCGGGTCTTCTCTTTCAATTAGTCTTAAAATTTGCATGATTTCTGTTAAACTTGTCCAGAGCTTTCTATTCAGTGATATTAAATTTAAAAGGTTCACCCTCACGAGGGATCGAAGTGACATATCCGCAAGCAACTTCAGTGGTGCGTTTACTTAGGCAATCAAACTTCAGCATACAGAGGGCAGTCTGTAGTGCCTAGAGAGAAAGAGACAAAAGCCGAGTCACTGGATCCTTAATGAAATGGCATCAGAAGAAAATATCAGGAAAAACATGACCCCAAGGCCGACGCTTCAGCGACCAACTATTCAGAAAAAACTGAGCTGGCAAGACATGGCCAACGCAAGTCCGCGTGTTCATGTTACGAGGCGGATTATGAAGCTACAGCAAGACAAAATAGCTTCCCAAATACTCGAGCAGACAAAACACATGTGTACGGAATTCGTAGAAGCGAAGTTAGAGCGTGATGGTTTCCTTCAATCGAGTCGGAAAAACAAACCAGTCGCCTTAACGTCCATGTTTATATCTTCCAACGTCGACTCATCTGTGTTGGTGTCAAGACGGATGCAAGACGTTGGACAGCTGCTGGAGGAATGCTACCCGCGACTTTACACAAACATCCCTCAACATGTAAATACAGTTTTCACAAGCGAAAATGTTGTGAATGAAGTATTCAATAACGTGGCAACGGAGATTGTTCACGAGGGAGTGAATTGGGCGCGAATAGCAGCCGTGTTTACTTTCGCTGGAGCTCTTACAAGCGAATGTTACAGAAACAACAAGATTGGATTTGTATCCGACATCTCGAACTGGATGTACGAATTTTCCGCTATGCATTTAGTGGATTGGATTAAGAAAAAAGGAGGATGGGTGAGTACAAATCTTGATGTGTGTATTCTCATATTTTACGAAGCTGTGCCGGGACAAAAATAGTAATAGTTGGTAATATAAACATTAATATTTCTTTTGTTTTGCTTATTGTATATAGGACCAATATGAGCTGTCAACAAATATGTTAAAATTTGGACTGGACTATGGAGTCTTGATTTGGATTTTGGACTTCCTGCAGAGTTTAACAAAGAAAACGTTTATTTTTAAAAGAATGGAAAAACGGAACGTCTCATGGAGCAATCTAGTTTTAAACTGCAAATTAATAGCATTGAATGAAAATTCAAAACAAAATGACAGAAAGTTTTATAACATAGTTCTAAAACCGCAAGCAGCCAGCTACGCAAGCTCGAACTAAAGCATTCATTTTGCTTCGAATTATCGGGTTGCATATGTACACGGCAGCAGATTCTTCACTAGCCAATCACAGTACTAACTTGAGTGCTGGTCATGAAACGCGGGCCGAAGCTCAGTTTAAAATAACGAAACAACTAGTGTAATTTCTTAAAAGAACATCATTATCTTTGCGGTTGTCAGGACACGCATTAAGTCAGAGTCCCGCGACCTCAATAAAAGAGAAAGAGAAAGAACGATGTCAGTATATGTGTGCTATTAAATTTTCCATATTCCTTGTTGCAAAACGATATTTCCAGAATCCAAATTGTAGTGTCCGGAGTCCATCCAGTTTTTGCTTGCGGTGACACATCTTGAGTCTTGTCATACAATATTCACTAAGTTCAAAAGGTTTCAGGGCATTTCCATAACCAACTAAATGAATTACTTGTTTATCAGACCGCAGCTGCACTTTAACCAGCAGACATTTTATTCTGCGAGGTTCAATGTTCAGTTTATAAGCCAAGTTTTACGGCAAAAGTATCTAATTTGTTGTTTTAAGAAGAATTGCTAAAAATTGTTATTTTTCCCTTGGCTTTGCATAATTTTATAACTATAAAACATCAGGTTCGAAGATCTGCCCGGCATGTAGCGTATACATCATAAAGCCCACTAATATCAGCACTTCTGTTTTTTATTAGGATGATTTTCTACGAGTGTTCCCCAGGCCTTCTCTCAGATACTACATCACCACCACTGAAGGCCGCTGGAAACTGGTACTGTCAATCGCTGAGTGTGCCAAACTCCTCCTTTTCCGGGGAAAAGAGTTTTACGTCAACTATGTTAAACAACTCAAGGAAAACAGTGAAGCACAAGCTGGACAAAAGCCACCGAGAGGCAGATAAAAAGATAGAGCAAATAGAAACAGTTTTGTTGTTGAGTTTGTTTTTTTTTGAAATAAAAGAAAACATATCATAATGGTCTGTGGATGTCACGTCCCTGGCGTCACAATTAGATTTTATAAATATATGTACATTTTGTTTGGAGCACCACTACTAGTACTAGTAATACCACTACCACTACCATTACCACCACCACTACCACTACCATTACCACTACCATTACCACTACCACTACCACTACCAGTATCACTACCACTACCACTACTACCACCACCACTACCACTACCAGTATCACTACCACTACCACTACCATTACCACTACTACCACCACCACTACCACCACCACTACCACTACCGCTACCACTACCAGTATCACTACCACTACCGCTACCACTACCACTACCAGTATCACTACCACTACCAGTATCACTACCATTACCACTACTACCACCACCACTACCACTACCACTACCACTACCGCTACCACTACCAGTATCACTACCACTACCGCTACCACTACCAGTATCACTACCACTACCGCTACCACTACCATTATCACTACCACTACCAGTATCACTATCACTACCACTACCATTACCACTACTACCACCACCACTACCACTACCGCTACCGCTACCACTACCAGTATCACTACCACTACCGCTACCACTACCAGTATCACTACCACAACCGCTACCACTACCAGTATCACTACCACTACCAGTATCACTATCACTACCACTACCATTACCACTACTACCACCACCACTACCACTACCACTACCACTACCGCTACCACTATCACTACCACTACCGCTACCACTATCACTATCACTACCACTACCGCTACCACTATCACTACCACTACCGCTACCACTACCACTATCACTACCACTACCGCTACCACTACCACTATCACTACCACTACCACTACCACTACCACTACCACTACCACTACCACTACCGCTACCACTACCACTATCACTACCACTACCGCTACCACTACCACCATCACTACCACTACCGCTACCACTACCACCATCACTACCACTACCGCTACCACTACCACTATCACTACCACTACCGCTACCACTACCACTATCACTACCACTACCACTACCACTACCAGTACCATTACCACTACTACCACCACCACTACCGCTACCACTAGCACTACCTCTTTCACTATCACTACTGCCACCATTACCTCTACTACTATCACTATCATAAGTCCCAAGTTGTTCCAAAATTTCTCAACAGTTGCCCCAAATTTCTTGAAAAGTTTCCTGAAAGTTGCTTATTTTCCAAAACGTTGCTCAAATGTTGCTCGTTTTCCAAAGAAAGTTAGTTTAAAACTATTGCCCTTTTTGTCTTTTTTACAACACAACAACTACTGGTGAAATTTAAATCAAATACATATAAAAAAATTGTATTCACAATGATTGTTTGAGTAGACCTCAAATCAGTCACTCAATCGCCCACACGTCAAAACACACAAAAGCAAACTGACGCACCAACACGCAGACAATGACAGACACACACGCCTCAAAGTACAAACAAAAGCAAAGTGAAAGCACGCACTCACGCGCGCACACACATACACGCGTGCACGCGCATAGACGTTCACGTAATCGTATCGGTAGTTTCTCACGTGACCTCAGTAAGCCAATCAGAGCGCGCCCCCTAGATTTGGCATATGGCACCATCCCAGAAAGCAATTCAGCCGAAAAAATACACACAAGTCGTCAGTTTCTGAATTTTGGACGCCATTTTGGAAAATCAACCGCGCGCGCAAGGAGTTGTGGGATGGTTCCATATGTAAGAATCAGTCCGGCGTGCCTTGCGCCTCGTTCACCTGGAAACGTACAGACTTAGAAACGTGTCTCACTTCTAAAGACACTCTAACGAATAACGGAGGCTTATACAGGATGAACTTGCGCACAGGCAGACACCCTGATATGTACACACATACGCGCACCCACCCAAAGCACTTACATTAAGTGTTCCATTTGACAAGACTGATGGCTGCTGGTCCCCTTCTACCTTCGCGAGTAGAGGTATTATCCTTTGGAGACACACATGGAGACATTGCTCAAGTTCCTTCCAATTAAACTATCGAATGTGAGAGCTATCAGAGGAGGAGCGTGACCAATATCTGTGGCCTACAATGAGGGTTTCATTGGAAGCTGCCCGCTTTGCTGTGGCCGGCTTTTGATCCGTCCTATTTAGATGTTCAATTTCTTTTTACCAAATATATATACATCTTCTTTTTCAGTTGTTGTTCACATTGAATAAATCGGAGATTTTGCGTGATGAATGAAACAAGGAACATTCAGTAGGTTAGTGTGCTTGCAATTGATTTGACGTCTAAGTCGAGTCCGGAAGGCTAAAGCGATCGGAATAAGGCTCGACATAAGACCGAGGATATTACAAATACCGGATCGAAGATATTACGAATACCGGATCGAAGATGTTACGAATACTGAATCAGAGTACTGCGAATACTGGATTGAAGATATTATGTTTACCGGACCGATAATATTACGAATACCGGACCGAAGATATTACGAATACCGGATCGAAGATACTATGTTTACCGGACCGATAATATTACGAATACCGGACCGAAGATATTACGAATACCGGACCGAAGAAATGCGAATACGGGACCGTAATTTTACGAATACCAGAATGATGCAGATAAAAGGCGGGCCGAATAGAACCGAAGGAATCATGTCCATGTGAGTATTAAAGCATTCTGATGGTAAGCACTTGCTTGTCCTGTTTTTCTTTCTGTTTCTCTAAGACAAAGCGACCTTCTTACTTTACACAAAATAGTCGTCTTCCTAGAGTTCATTTGCGCCATGACAAAGTCTTTACATAAACGGTCACTTATACGAGCTTGTTTCTCTGGTTGTTGTTATCTCATACCATCACTGAAGCCTCTGCTGTCTCCGCTAAGGCTGCATCTTGTTGATAGGTAAAAAAATTCGTCATTATACTAATAACTCTTTCTGGAGATGCAGAGCTCGGCTGTACCAAGAGGACTTTCTCTACGACGGATGACCAGTTAGGCAGGTTTGCTTCATTCCTTGCCCACCATTGCAGCTTCTCTTCCTCCGTTTCTACTCTGTACCATCTGCAATAGCAAGGTATTCTTAACGGGGAAGTTCAGCAGTAAGCCCTCGTATTATAGCATCACTATCAAGGAAGCTGAACCTCCTCAACTCTTCCATGAAAGCAGCTGTGGGGCGAAGCTGCTGGACCTGGGCGGGACAACACAATCCAGGCGCGTAGCCAGCCAGTTTTTTCCGGATTCACAGGTTGACGAGGCTTTAGCCGACCCAATAATTTTTCGAATAATTTTTTATATGTCAAAACAAAAGCAAAATTTCTTTTTACAATGATGGATAAATTGGAAGCATTTTCAGCCATTCCATTTCCGTTTTGTCTGTCCTGCATGTATCTTCATTTTCCGAAATGAAAGAAATTGGATGAAGAAAAGTGCAAGGGTTTCAGAAAAACTGGTAAGCCCGGGCTTACCTGGTTGACAGGTAGCTACGCGCCTGCAATCTGGCACTTCGGAAAGCACGGACAGGATCATAAAATTCTTGACTAAACTTTCTCTGGAAAAACTGTAAGCCCGGAGTAATACAAGCTTTAGTCTTGGCTACGAGCTGGTTGAAATTTGTCAAGTTTCCATTTGCCTGGCGGCGAGCCACTCCTTCAACGTTTGGGTAAGCATCCACAGCTACAGAATGGGATACTGTAGCTAAGTGCTCGTAGCAACTTAATAAAAGGGGTTTTTCCCCTTTCAAATAGTACGTAGCCGAAACAAAGTGGGTTACTCCGTCAACCAAAGCGATAAAGTTCAAGTTCAAAATCTTTAGAGTCCTCTGGAGTATCTCCAAAGGTGCTCCCCATATACTAGCAGGAGCAAGCTGCTCATTCTGTCTTAAAATGGGTCTACGTCTGCAAAATACTCCATGACGTGCTTCAAGACGATCCATTTGTTAGCTTTACTATGCATCGTGTAGGGCTATAGGTTCGCATAGCAGTACCAGTAATAGCCTTCCAGGCAAGGTGTACAGCAGCGCCGTGTGAGAACATGGTTACCCGGTATTGCGCAAATGTAACACGAAGCTCAAAGAGCTTACCAACGTTAGAGTATCTATGGCATGAAAGACAAAAAGGCAGGAATATGTTTCGCTGCCTCACAAGAAAAAATAAAGACTGTCTCGTAGCAAGTGCTTCTTTGCAACGGCAAACATCTCAAATAAGGAATGACAGAAATATCTACGAAATGCATTCCACCCCCTATTCAGTTTAAGAATGCTTGCAAACGCAAACATCAAAAGGTAATTATCGAGTTTGTTTACCATTGTTTAGGACTGCAGCTAGCTCTTTGAACAAAAGAATGCGTGATATGTGAAATGTGAGAGATGACTGCGCATGTATGGGAAAAACAATCTTACCAGAATCAATTTGCACACAATTTGAGAGACTGAAACCATTACGGTAGAACCGAAAAAGACAAGGTTATGTTGCAGGCTTAGGGTAAAATGAGGAGTCCTCTCCTCAACCTACAAGTTGTCGTTATCTTTACATGCCATGGCAAAGGTTAATTCGAAACTATATACATTTTGTGGGTTTACGGAAAGACGGACAGATCGTGCGACAGCGCCTCTGCATACATTTTATAGATGTGCCCAGTTGGTGAAGTTAGCACTGTCAAAATGTTTTTAGATTTAAGCAGTCCAGAAGTTTAAAAAATCGGATAAACCTTCATTGGTTGCTTAAAATTATTATTCGTCCTTTTATCACAGAAGCCGTTCAAGACAAGGAAAGTAATCTTGATTGTGAAGACAACTTATCATTCTTGTCAACAAGTGCTCAACTAACGAATTTCATCGTCTCACTTGACGGTACTTGTTTTCAAGCGTTCTTTAAAGAAAGGGGAATGATTTACTTGAAACCAGATATATATTGCTTGTTAAAATGTTAAAACGAGAGCTTGTGGAGGAAAGGGGCGTTAGAAAAATGACATCGCGTTACTTTTTGTTTTTTGCACCAACTGAAACTCTTAAAATATCCAAAATTTCTCTCGACTCTCGGTTCTCGGTAACAGCTATAACGAAATATGTTTGGGTAACCAAAATTGAGAAGCGCACGCGCACACCAAACGATATGCGACCTGAGCACATGGAAATGATGTGCGCACGCGCACACGGAAATGATATGCGCACGCGCACACCACATCTATTCATGCACCTCGCAAGGAATACCCTGCATAAATGTTTCACGCGTGGGGTAGACCTGCAACGCTGAGTGGCTAAAAAGAAGAAAGACCTTTTCTATGCAAAACAGTGATAGTTCAGGTTCTGTCCACACTAAAAAATCGATGCGTTCTCACTTCTCGTCCACACTCAAACCATAGTTAATGGAGCGACTGGTTGGGAAGCTCAACAAACTTCAAAAGGAGTGAACAAAGCTGCTTTGCTTTAGGTTGAACGAACCGTGACCGTGCACATTGCTTTGTTCAATGTACATGTATGAAATAAATATATGAAAATCATATTGTTGGTTAGAGAACAATCATCAGTTGGTTAGAGCGCTGCACCGGTATCGCAGAGGTCATGGGTTCGATTCCCGTTCAGGCCTGAATTTTTTTCAGGTCTTATTCTCAACTGCTTAAATTGAGTACTTTACTGCCAAAATCTTTCATTTGCTTAAAATTTGTTCAATGTGTCAGCCCAAATATTTTTATTGGTTGGTTGTTAATATGCATTTCATTACCTTTTGTGTTTTGTGCACGGTCAAGGCCACCGAACACAAGAAATAGCGAACAATAACCTATAACAAAGGAACTAGTCGAGTTTTCTAACCATTTCGCTCTATTAACTATGCTAACGGATCCTTTGTCACCGAAAACGGAGAAATTTGAAAACACAGTGCATCGTCTTGGTGCAGAGCCTTCTCAACGTCATTGATTTTGACCTCGTGCTAAGGTCAATTGTTGTCGTTTCCAGTCCATACCATCGTTACCTGCACGGCATCAATTTTCAACATTTCAATATGGTGGCGGATAAGCTTTTAATCATTTCCAGCTCCAGTCTGCTGTTGCTGCTGTCGAGTTTAACCGAGTGTTGGCATGTGAACATGACTTTGTTTATTGTTTATACCACATTAATAAGACAGATGATTTGAACTGTCAGCAGTAATCTTCATTTTCATAAACGATGTGGATGGGTGAAAACGATGTGAAAACGCTAGTGTGGACGCGGAGTAATGGGTGCGTTTTCGATCAAATGAAAACGGAGGGTTTCGAAGACGCATTAGTGTTTCCTTATCTATGTCGTGTATCAGTGTCTCATATACCAATTGCTTGCTACTGGTAAAGCACTTTACTTGCAATTGGCTTGCAGCAGTCATTGACACATTTTGTCTACAAACGACTACTGCAAGCCAACGAGTAAATAACTCTTGCAGACAAAAAATAACCATTTTAGATGGGAAGTCGGCCTGTAACAGACCATCTGAAGAGCTTTTTCATCTGATCCCAACCAGATAACATATATAAATAAATCCAGTGCAAAATAGTATAACAGTTAGTTTAATGGTTTCTGTTTACATGTCTGCCTAAAATTGTTTGTCTACCTTCAGATAGTTATAATATTTTTATTAACTCATAAACCTGAGAAAGAGATCTGGATGTAAGTTGCTCTTTTAAGTATTTGCTGGGTTCAAAGAAGCAGCCGAACTTGCAAAGAAAAGAAAAACAAAGATTGGCAGTTACCTGTCATAATAGGTGTTCATGAGTGCCAAAAAACAGGAACTGATCTAAAAAGCAAACCAACCAAAATGACCACAGCCTCAGCTTTCACCACTGTTTTCTTACTTCAACCAAAAATTTATCAAACATTTCCTACACGAATATGCAAATTCACCTAGACCTGAACCATTTTTATTAGTATCAAAACTTTAGACCATACTAAAGAAATTATCATAACTATCTAAAAAGCATACAGATACTCAATTATTTCTAAATATTTATGAAACAGTACTTCACACCTGCCAACTAAGCCTTGGAGTGGTCAATGTGTGCATGGGGGAGGGTGGGTCAGGAAGTGGTGCTAGAATCTAACTGAACATTAAACAGACACTTACTTTCATCAGGAGCAATAAAAAAGAAATCTAAAACCTAAAATTTAGGTTTGAAAGAATACAAAAACATCAAGTTCAGTAAGGCAATCTTGTCCTCGATGAATGAAAAAATCGCATGTCCACCAGGTAATACTGGCAAGCAAATTATAAAAACTGGTTCAACAGATGAATGAAATTCCTAGTGGGGATGTAAGAATGGTTTCAAAAGACAAATTTTTGCAGCTAACATATCTTATATTTTTGCAAAATCATGCATGATAAAAAATATTATATTTTTAATGGAAAAAAATAAATCTGTTGATAAAATTTGAATTATTTTGTCCCATAGTAATGTAAGTTGTACACAATCAGTATTGCTAACTGAAAAAAAAATTGGCCCCTGTAGTTAACACAAAACAACAGTCAAACAGAAATTTTGGTTTACTGACATGAATCAGTCAACTGTTCTACCACCCCAAGGGCTAAATGTTGACAGGTGCAATCTGTACTGAACAATGAACTAGCGAACTAGAGGATTCTGCTTGAGTTGAAGAAAGATTGAGCGCATGCGAGCAACATCTTTGGTATTTTTGGTGCCCTTGGGGTTGAAATCACACATACGACAGACACGATCCCAGTCATGGGTACCAGTTGATGTGTCATCTCGCTCTGTTACATAAGCCTCTTCATCAGCCCTGTAAAAACAATGACACACAAGGTCAAGGATAGTCCAAGTGTTCTTTAACAAGAAAGCTAAGCCCTGGTATTAAATGACAGTTTCACTCAGTGTTCAAACCAAAGCACCACCATGAAAGCATTGTTTTTTTGTGTAACAAGATACTTTTTATTCTACAATAAATCACAGGCTATCTATGTTAAGTTGTATGTACAAGGGCAATTTTTTATATAAAAAAACACAACTAACTAACACATGCCTTAAGTACATTAGCTAAATCAAATTCCTCTAGTTAAAATAATATTCAGCAAATATTAATTATGACGCCTTTTCTTATACTTGAGAGCCTTGTTCTTCAGCTTAGTAGTAAATGGCAAAGGCATGCCCTCCCCACAGAGTTTATGGTAACAGATAATTTTCCATATAGTTCCTTACCTGTTGCTAGTTTTAGTTTTTCCAAGCTGTTCATTACGACGCTCGTACCAGTCATTTAAGTCTTTCTTTGCTTTCTCCCGCCATTCTTCAATTTGTTCCTTTTCTTCTTCATCCATTTTGGCAAGGAGTGCAGCTTTTTCTTCTCGCCATTTTCTGTAGCATTAATATTTACAGTTTCTTATTTATAACTTGAAAAAGAACATGAAAGATATCTACAGGTAGAGCAACATCTCATAGATACCAAAATTAGGGTTTGCATGTAATTTGAAAACCCTGACTTCCTTTTTATTTATTTATTTACTGTATACAGCCTACCCCTCACAGATGATTGGTAATTGGATGGTTCTAGCAATCAACAGAAATCTAATGATTCCAAAAATCACTAGTTTATACAAAAGGAAATTGATGATTAATATATAAAATTTTCAATTTTCCAAGAGTTCAAGATGACTCAGTATGATATCATATTGCAAGACTACTCCAGAAAAAAAAAAATCTCTATGACTTTTCAGGCTCAACTTGTGGCAACCCTGTAGGGTAACACTTTTAAAAAAAAACTTGATCAGACTAGTGATTTTTCTAAAACAATGTATGCAAGCATTAAAACCAGACCTCTCACAAGGAAGAGGAGGATGGCAGTTATCACTTGCTTTTTATCTTGCACCAGCCACACAGGAAGCAAGCAGAGAAATGGTGTCATTCTGTGCTTGCAAATAAAGGTGCCATTACCACCAGGGATCGCATTATTGCAAAAATCATGCATTTTTACGCAAAGTTTTTCTCAAAAAATGCACTTTGTAATTTGAAATGCGTCCCTTGTACACAAACATTAAATCAGCTCAAAGCTCCATCTTTATTACGGGACCCCTTAACAAACCTTTGGGACCCCAAACAAGCAGG